>JACEFZ010027376.1:2500-258203 GCA_014155875.1 Cepaea nemoralis | reverse complement strand
ATCTACAATAGTTAGTCAGTGAGACACTTTTTCGAAAAGTGGGTGGTAAGTCAATGTGTTGTAAACCCACGTGGTTAGTTATTAAGAAATTAATGAGTAGAAACTAAAAAAAATATTCAGTATCATAGTTATAGCTTAGGCCTACACTGATACATTAGGAAACCCAAGTGAGTTTCCTCTTTATAGTAAACACCTTATTATGTGTACAACATTAGACCTAGGAGGTACCACTAATTTCTTGAGTTAGTAAACTCAATCAGTAGTAAATTAGAATCTGTGGGGAGTAACTTAAGAAGTAGAAAAAAATACTTTGATCAGTGGTAATGAAACTATTTTAATGTGCCCAAACTGGTAATGAGAAATTAGTGTAACGTGAATGTCAAAGTATTTTTTATCCATGAAGCACCTGAGATGTAAATAGATTCTATAGCATCATAAATCTGTGTGGTGGGTAAAGCACCACGTGGTGATGAGGCAATGCATTTCCATGTTGTAAACATTGGGGAATTAATTTGTGCCACATAAATAATGCTAACCAGCAAGAATGGCTATGATTCATGATGGCTGAATGTGGACTGAGTTATCACAGTAAATCTGTATTTGGTGAGAGCACGTGGTGATCCATATGTAAGTTCTTATAGCCTTAAACATGAGCGAAATCAACCTTTGTGAATCGCATAATTATGCCTAATTCGATAACATAATTATATTAATGATGAAGCATTGTTGTGGTGATTCATAGATGATTTCATATTGTAAACAAGAGGAATATATCATTTTTGAACACATCAGCAAGACTAAGGCATCACCAGGAAAATATATATTTCTTGATGAAGGATGAAGGATGATTTAGATTCAAGTAGTGTGGTGATGTATTGTGTGAATCTGTGAATGTATTCTGTGTAAAAAGCACACACATATACTTAATTTCTATTCTGGACATATATGATTGCCGTTGAGGAATGATTGAGATTCCATTGTGTCAGTGGTGTTAACATTTAAAGTATCATTGGGAAATCCCATAAGTAATAATACTTATCTTACCTGCACATATGAATATCATGTCTGATGATGAGTGAAATATTGAATTACATGCAAATATGGATTGATTATCAGTCTGAACACGAATAAAGTAAAATGATCATCCTTGCACATAGGAATATTATGTCCCGATGGTGAGTGAAATGATATCCAGGCACATATGAATATTATGTCTGATGAATATGAGTGAGTTGAAGAGCATGCTGAAAGGAGTATAAGCTAACAGTCAATCTTATGATAGAAGGCCAACTTTGATTGTACAATGCCCTTCTGTCTATCACAAGAAACATGTGTCGGCATAACCCAAACACTAATTAATCATTATGCGCACTCCGACGAATGACAACACTTTGTATTATGTATCATTCAGGTATACCATCATCTCGGCTGTGCCCTAAGCACGACACAAACACAGAGTACATTATGGCATACTACAAGCATTGGTTTGGAGTTTTAAATCAAAAACCCTTTTTGTATTATAGGATCACTCATGTTACAACATATCGGGGCTATTGCCCTGATGAAGTGAATGATAATGAGGGATGATTGTATAACAATGATGATGATGATGATGATGATGATGATGATGATGATGATGATGATGATGATGATGATGATGATGATGATGATGATTGTTAATAACAATGATGATGATGAGTAATGAGAATAAGGATGGATAATTAAGAATGCTAAATGAAGTACAAAGCATAGTACAGGACACGTGAAGAGGGGGAATATACTCGCCTTAAAAGTTGTGATTAAGAAAAGAATTCACATGAATAATATACTGGAATTGATACATTGAGGTACTGATATTGTTATAAGCAAATACTTTTCCTTGAGGGAAGGAGATGAAGAGAAGATAACTGGGTACAGTAAGAGGATGGGAAACATAGTTGTCACTTCCAATTAATCAAGGTATACTTAAGCTGTAAGACCTGAAGGTCAGGCATTGGAGAAGGATGAAACTGCAATTGCTAGTCTAAAACTTGAACACCTATAAGGGAAGATGGAATGGAGAACAAACCAGTTATGTTGTTGAATAACTATTTTAGCGAACTGAGCCTCTTTACCCTCCACTGCTTTCTTTTCCTAGGACCAATATCCTTTAGGTATTTCCTTGGTGGTTTTTTTCATTTTGAAAGGTACAGCATTTAATCTATAATGTCATATTGAGGATGTGATAGATGTATGTGATTGCTGAAACTTTCAGGGAAAGTATAGATCCAGATGGATCCGGACGTGACTAGGTTGAATGCGGCACTTTGTGAATGACGCACTGTGTGAATTCAGCACTTTGTGAATGTAGCACCTTGTGGAGTGAGCACCTTGTGAGTGATGCCCTTGATAGAGTAGTGCAGAAACCTATTCACCTGCAAGATTTTCCACTGCAAAGGACAGGTATCAAAATTCACTTAGTCTATGTGTGAGTGGCACCTTGCAGTCTTGACAGACCAAAGTATGTAAGTTGGAATGTGGCCAATATTCCATCACAATGCCTGGGCAGAGCTTCAGAGAAACATGTGGTGCCCAAACGACATGATCCCTCTCTCGGCCTAATCTTGTGTTTTCCAGAGGAATGGGTAACCAATACGTCTGGCACAAGGTAGGCTGCAGACGCTGGCGGCACAGCGTCAAACCTCCGAGACCTCGCCACCACGAGCAGGTGGCGAGTGATGGCCAGACCCTGGCACCCAAGGGACCCGGCTTAGAGGCGTTCAGCCAAGTCCCACAGGTGAGGGCCTCGTACGAGCCCGGACCATAAAGGCGCGCACAACTGTCAATCACAAGTGTCCGGACCTGTGTAAAGCGTGCACTATCGTCAGACTCTCAACCTGACCTTAGCGGACCCCGCGACCAGCGGGAATAGGCCCGCCGGAGATACCACAGGAGATATTGATCGTCTATTGCGAGCAAATCTCCTATCCTTCCACTGTGCGGATCTCGCGACCGACGAGAATAGGCCGCCGGAGATATTGTAGAGAAGTGGAAAATTAGAGCACTATTCTGCTCAGACCTGGACACGGATCAAGACACCCCCCCCCCCCCCCCCAAAAAAAAAACAAATAAAAATAAAAAAAATAAAAAAAATAAAAAAAAAAAAAAAAAAAAAAATAAAAAAAAATAAAGAAGAAAATAAACATAGTCATTGAGAGATTGCACAAGGGACCCACAAACCTAGATATCACAGAAATCATGCCGTTTTGAAACTTCCTACTCCACTCATACACTTGCTGGACTGATATGCATGCATAGCCGTACTTGACCTTCACTCGCTGATAAATGTCTACAGTTTCACCCAGTCACTGATTATAAAACAGATAACAGAACGATGCTCCTCTTTGATGTGTGTTAAAAGTGGGGCGGCCATCTTTAAACTGTCCTTATGACGTCACCGTATTCGTCGGAACCTGATGTCACGTGCTTAACCTCTAGCATCCTTAACAACAACAATATTTACAGGTTACAAGACAATGGCATGGTTACTTTAATTTCTATTGCAGGTGTTCATTGAAGCCCCCTCTTAAAAGTAGATTAAAAACTGGATTTTTGTAATAAAAGACTTTCTGTTGTCAAAGCATTAATAGAAGAAGATGCTTTGATAAAGAGATGAAGGAATACATAAAAGGGTTATGAGGTGAATAAAGAGCAAAATCAACACATGAATATAACTTAGACCTGAACTTATACTAGATTAAGAACTCACGATGCTATCACACATACCGTAAAGGTTTCTGTGGTAAGAGGTAACAAACGTGGATGGGTTTTATTGCAATGACAATTGGACACTGTTTACAAAAGAGAATTTAGCATATGCTCTTCAACATCTAGCATGAGAATGGAAGCTAAGCTGTGACGGCAACCTTTCCGACCGTTGGAGGGCAGCACAACTTGGCATGTTGTGTTTTACTACCGACTCACACTTAGTAACTATTTAAACACTTGTTAGTTGTGGCGTGATGCCTGAAATGAGTTTTTATTTGGTGGTCTCGTGTAGAACATATTGATCAACGATAAATGAACATACAACCCGGAACAATATATAAATAAAAGAGCAGCAGTCAATGATGAAATAACCTATCTTAGGTTATTTTGGCTTATTCTAGAACTTCTTTACTTGTGTTCTATGCATCCAAGAAACCCAGCAACATTGAAACACGGACATATAGTGAATGTAAGACTCCATCCATTCATCATGTGCCATGCCGATAAGCTTGGGCGGTCATGTTCTGCCATCTCACTCGATCACCAGAGTCGTGGATCAGCTCGGTGTTCTGTCTCGACCGTGCCATGCGGCTAAGCCATCCAGGTATTTACTTCCTCGGTCTTTCCCTTGGTCTCTTCCCTTCGATCTTACCAGTTGTCACAAGTTCTCCAAGTCATTTCTTCTCATAACATGCCCAAAAAGTTTTGACTGTCTACGTCTAATAACTCTAATTAGTATACGATCTTCATTTGTTTCTTGAAGGACTTGTTCATTGTTTTTCTGTCTATCCATGACATTCTTATGCACATGAATACCCCTACCGGGTGAGGCTGTTCCTGTGGAGCACCCATTTACGCCGTTTCTCTGATTATCTATAAGACAGTGTCTTGGCATTTGTAAAGAAAGTAGTTTGCCATTGCTTTCTTCCTAGCAGTGATCATACTGGTCGATGACCGTAGCCATTGTCTCCCCAAAAAAATGAGATCCTCTGCTACCGTCGTGAAGCTGGAGACCATAACCTACACTATCTGTTGCCTGTTCTTCAACTTCATCCACCACCTGCACCTATGGCTTCACGTAACCCTGATCGGAGGCTAAAACGGGTACTCTACCGTGTCCAAGGGTGTCCCGTAGGCTAGCGGAGGGAAGGAGGCACCTTACTTCTCCTTTGATAGGAATACCCCTACCCCATATATTTATTGCCTGCTTCGGTCTGTTTCACCATGTCGAATATTTGTATTGACACCTCCCGATCCACAACCACAAAAGGATTCATAACAATGTTTTCCCCGTAGTGAATTGAATAACGAAGACACAAACAATTAGATTGCACGATTTATTGTCTGGCATATTTCGCTGCATCTCGTCAGGTACATATGCAGAATTCACACAACATAAAGTAAAATAACTAGATAAATCCTTCAAGCTGAAATATACACATGTTCGCACAGTAATGTCAATTGTATACTACGGTAATTTTAAACTGACTATCATGTCTTTCTATTTGCACAAAACTGGCCTACAAAAAGAATTAATGTAAGCAAATCCTTGTTGAATCTTCCCCGGAGTACTTGATCCGTGGCTTTGGTGCCTGGTAGGTCGGGAGAGGTGGCAGTTTTTTAGTGTATGGAGGTGTCCATTTCTTAGAGCTGAAGTAACAGGCAACATTATACAAACCTAAATTGCTTTTAGTGAATCATGCACACTCAAATGAGAACTATGCTAAGCTTTCATGCCAGCTTGGAGAGCTGATGTTGCTTATTTATCTCCTAAAGTTCAGTGCTGTTCATTGTATCTTGGTTTGCATCGGTTTGAACTTTCTCGTCTGGGAATATTCGTCGTAGCAGTTTCAGTTTGTAATTTTGCAAGTGTTATAATACTGACAGAAATTGTGACTTAATCTTGAATGCCAACAGTGGCGTTTGTCTGCGATGTCAATTGCAGCATATTTCTATCCCACTCTCTGCGCCCATAATTATACTTCTTTCTTAAATCCTCATGTTAGGTTCAGAGTCATACAATTTATCCATCTGTTTAATTTGAAAGTCCTAAAATGCCCTAACTTTTAACTATGAAAGTCCTAAAAATCATAGAGAAAAGTCTTAAAGTCTCTCCAACTGTTTAATTTCATAGTCCTACAGTTCTTCCAGATGTTTACTTTGATATACATAAAGTTCCCATATCTGTATATTATAATAGTTTATAAAGTTCCCTCAGCTATACATTATAACAACTATAAAGTTCCCTAATATGTATTATAACATCATAATCCTCCACCAACTGTGTATTATAATAGTCATAAATCCTCCACCCAAATGTGTATTATAATAGTCATAATTCCTCCACCCAACTGTGTATTATAATAGTCATGAGCCATTCTCCTAAATCGCCCAGCTATGTATTGGTATTAGTCACACAGTTTTCCCAGCTGTGCATTATAATAATCATACATTCCCAGTTGTGATTTATAGCATTCATCATGTTCCCCTAGCTGTGTATTATTATAGTCATAAAATACTCTAACTGTGTGTTATAATAGTCACAAAGTTTTCCCACCTTAAAATTCCTCTAGTTTGCTTAGTTTCCTAGAGTGCACATGATAAAATGCAACCACTCAACATATCGTTTGTGCAGTGTTTCTGATTTACAACACCCATACCATCGTGTGTTTTGTGTATATGTGTGTGTGTGTGTGTGTGTGTGTGTGTGTGTGTTTTGATAAAACCTGGTCTTATATTGGTAGCGTACACACACCTGCTATGTACATGGGGATATTGTCTTTAAGGTATTAGGTATTGTCAGCTAGGATACATTCGTGCTCCTTCCGGCTCTTACAAATGCAGTGCAGACCTGATAAGGGCGAACTCACATGGAACCCAAGAAATAGTTCTTCTTATCAGAAATTCCTTTATAAGAATTCAAGCATATAGTAATGCACTTGCAACGTACAATACAATGTCGTCTTCACAACACCAATTCGCCACATCCCGAGATCGTCTAAAGCGTGTTTGGCATTCCATTAAGTAAAATAAGTCACAGACCCCATTTTCAGGCCATGAGCATACTGGTATATGATTCTGGCCTCATGTATTTAGTGTATTATAATGCCAGATTTTGCTATAGGTGTAACATGAAACATATTGGAAGACATGTAGACACAAGACCGCCGACACCAATCTCCACAAACCCGCCTCGAATCATTTCAATTCTCCTGATCACAATAGAGTCGACAATGTGTATGTCCTATTAAAGCGTTGTTTACTCTACAGATTAATTAGACTCAAAAGGGCGAGCCACTTAATCAAAATTTTGGGATGTATCCAACTGGAAGCAATACTGCTATAGTTACCGCTGTTTAAGTTTGCTGACGCACTTCTATGTACATACTAACTCATTTCTCCTGTATATTGCGTCCACATTTTGGGCTTTATATTTTCTGATTTGGCACCAACACATTCTAACTCAAATGTAGCTTTCCTGTTGGCTTCCTTATTTATACCTTTGTATGATTAATGTCTTCTTTTATTTAGATCTGTTTGTGCTGTTTCCGTAGAAGATTACTAAGATCGAAACATCAATTCCTTGTGTTGTGGTTAGTTTATTTTTATATATTGGCTAAAGTTATTTTAAAATATATAACACTTTAAAAAAAATGATTATTGCTTTTTCTGTTACATCTCCTCACTGTGATTTATGTCGCGTTTATGAGTTCGCTGTATTTGAAATTTAGTCTCTCTCTTCTCTCTCTCTCTCTCTCTCTCTCTCTCTCTCTCTCTCTCTCTCTCTCTCTCTGACTTTCTCGCACCTGTTTTCTCGCTCTCACTTCCTTTCACTCTCTCTCTATCCCCCCCCCCCCCCCCTCTTCTCTCTCCTCACAAAAATAACTGCTTTCATTTTATATTATTGCCATATTTTTAGACCAACTGCACTCGACTGATGATGTGCCAATATCACGCTGGTCTCCTGTACTTCCATAGACAATTGTATGGTACCCATTTAGTAGAGCAGTCCTATTATTCAGATCTGCACTTCTCTGACGACATTTTCGCACTGTACTCACAGAAAGAAATCAGATGCAAGATAAAACTAACAACAACTGATAGGGCATTACAACAGCTAGGTCTAACACCTCACTGGGGGGGGGGGGGGACACAATTGATAGGGCATTACAAAGCTAGGTCTAACAC
Organism: Cepaea nemoralis; assembly: GCA_014155875.1. Classification (NCBI taxonomy): domain Eukaryota; kingdom Metazoa; phylum Mollusca; class Gastropoda; order Stylommatophora; family Helicidae; genus Cepaea; species Cepaea nemoralis. The sequence continues at coordinate 250,268 of JACEFZ010027376.1, read as the reverse complement.
CCCACTGGGGGAAACACATTGATAGGGCATTACAACAGCTAGGTCTAACACCTCACTGGGGAGGGGGGGGGGACGCAATGATAGGGCATTACAACAGCTAGGTCTAAAACCTCATGGGGGGAACACAACTACAACTGGATAGCACAACAGCTAGGTCTAACACCTCACTGGGGGGAAACACAACTGATAGGGCACCACAACAGCTAGGTCTAACACCTCACTGGGGGGAAACACAACTGATGGGGCATTACAACAGCTAGGTAACACCCACTGGGGGGAACACAATAACTGATGGGGCATTACAACAGCTAGGTCTAACACCTCACTGGGGGGAAACACAACTGATAGGGCATTCAAACAGCTAGGTCTAAAACTCAATGGGGGAAACACAACTGATAGGGCACCACAACAGCTAGGTCTAACACCTCACGGGGGGGAAACACAACTGATAGGGCACCACAACAGCTAGGTCTAAACACCTCACTGGGGGGAAACACAACTGATAGGGCACCACAAACAGCTAGTTCTAACACCTCACTGGGGGGAAACACAACTGATAGGGCACCACAACAGCTAGGTCTAAAACCTCATTAGGGGAAACCAAGAAAACGAGAATAAATGAAGCAAATGATAACCCGATCTCCTTTCGTGAGAATTCACTAAAGAGGTGGAATCATATACATATATGTAATGTAGACAAATATAAGGATTAGCGATTAGACCTCCCCCATAATTACAAGTATGTTCTTGAGACTATCGATCCAATGAATTAATCAACGGCAAGCACAATGGGCCACCACTTTCGCCATGCACACATCTCACAGCATAAACGACGAGATGTTACAAATGATAATTTCATTTCTCACGTTGACAACCTTTCATTGCATTGAACTTCAAATGTGACCAACCTTCGATTTCATTGTCACTGGTGGCTGGGTAAACTCTACCTTCTTGTTTGTCCATCTTGTTTGCAAATTTGTTGAACATTCTCCTGCTTGAAACAGTATCAATAGGCAAAATCAAGTTTTACGGCAACATAAAAAAGTACTCTACAAAAACAGCGCATACACACGCATGGACAGAGTACAAATATTGACATGGAAAAATCAGCATTCGTACGAGCGACATGAGATACTATTATACATCGTACACAAATGTTTTGTTAACGAGGGAAACCATTCTTGTTGTTTGCGTACGTTTGTAATAAAGGGACGTTCTTGCTTGTATTGATCTGTTGTGTTGATGATAATTAACAACTAGCCTAGGGACGCTTGGTCGTTGGAGCGAAGAGCAGTTACACAAAGTAACGCCACGTTTTAGTATACACAGTCAATGAACAAACACTGAAGTGTAACATGCTTGAATATACGCACAAAGCACGGGAGCAAACAAGCGGCCACTTTGTCACCGACATGACAACAAGAACCATAGAAGATATCCTGCCACAGTAAACACAGTACTCCAATTATCATGGCAACTTAATTGATAAAGGCTGAAGCAGCAATTCACAGCCTTCTAGATAAGGAAAACAATGGAAAACTACCACATTATTAAACCCCAAACACTCAATATAGCAGCTGATATCATGAATAGTAAAGAATTAGTAAAAAATCAAAACTGATATACTTTGCATTTCAGAACACAGATGTGTGGTGAATTGTCACTTCGTAACCCAAATAGGAGACCCGTTCAAGACCAGACAAGGGTGGACAGAGCGGGATTGGCTTCCACCGTGCAGAACAGTGTCTTCAGCACTTCTTGGAGTCCAGTCAATTATCAGTTTCTCACTGTCAGATTTAAAACAAGGAAAATGAAATCAGAATGATACAAGTCTATCTGCCAACAACTACACCAGAAGAGAATGACATACAAGGTTGTCACTATAGGCTTAAGAGATTTTATAAATGTTAAATAACATTGCGAATGTCATTGGGCATTTTAATACGAAAATTTAAGATAAAAAAAACTGGAAGAAGAAGAAAAGAAGAAGAAGAGAAGAAGAGAAGAGAAGAAGAAGAAGAAGAAGGAGAGAAGAGAGGAAAAAAGCTATGAGGCTCGTTCAGTATAGGACCTAGAAATGATAGGAGATAAATAAACATGTAATTTGGCGTAGCAAACAATAATCTTCCGTAGACTACAGAAAGGACTTCGACTGTGTTCAACCTCAGGAATTGTGGAACATCATGATAGGTAAAGACTTCGACTGTGTTCAACCTCAGTAATTGTGAACAACACATAAGAGGTAAAGGGCTCGACTGTGATCAACCTCAGGAATTGTGGAACACCATAAGAGGTAAGGGCTTCGACTGTGATCAACCTCAGGAAATGTGGAACATCATGAGAGGTAAGGACTTCGTCTGTATTCAACCTCAGTAATTGTGGAACATCATGAGAGGTAAGGACGTCGACTGTGTTCAACCTCAGTAGTTGTGGAACGATCATGAGAGGTAAGTATTTCGACTGTGATCAACCTCAGGAATGGTGGAACATCATGATAGGTAAGAACTTCGAATGTGTTCAACCTCAGTAGTTGTGGCACATCATGAGAGGTAAGGACGTCGACTGTGTTCAACCTCAGTAGTTGTGGAACACATGAGAGGTAAGTATTTCGACTGTGATCAACCCCAGGAATTGTGACCATCATGAGAGGTAAGGACTTCGACTGTGATCAACCTCAGTAATTGCGGAACATTATGATAGGTAAGGGCCTTCGACTGTCATCAACCTCGGAATTGTGGAACATCATGAGAGAGGTAAGGACTTCGACTGTATTCAACCTCAGTAATTGCGGAACATCATGATAGGTAAGGGGACTGTGATCAACCTCAGTAATTGCGGAACTCATGATAGGTAAGGGACTGTGATCAACCCCAGGAATTGTGAAACCATCATGAGAGGTAAGGACTTCGACTGTGATCAACCTCAGTAATTGCGGAACATTATGATAGGTAAGGGCTTCGACTGTCATCAACCTCAGGAATTGTGGAACATCATGAGAGGTAAGGACTTCGACTGTATTCAACCTCAGTAATTGTGGAACATCATGAGAGTTAAGGGCTTCGACTGTAATCAACCTCAGGAATTGTGGAACATCATGAGAGGTAAGGACTTCGACTGTGATCAACCTCAGGAATTGCGGAACATTATGATAGGTAAGGGCTTCGACTGTGATCAACCTCAGGAATTGTGGAACATCATGAGAGGTAAGGACTTCGACTGTATTCAACCTCAGTAATTGCGGAACATCATGATAGGTAAGGGACTGTGATCAACCTCAGTAATTGCGGAACATCATGATAGGTAAGGGACTGTGATCAACCTCAGGAATTGTGCAACATCATGAGAGGTAAGGATTTCCAGCACACTGAATATACTAATTGAATCATTGTATCGGTGGATCATTAACAATAACAGTTATCAGAGTGGTCGGTGATCACCAAAGCGGTTTGGAGTACAAAGAGGAATAAGACAGGACTGTATGCTCCCTCCATTCTCTGTGAACAGAAATGCAGGAAAAAATGTAATGAAAAACGTCATGATGTTGAGACCAGCTTAAATTATTTATCCCTTCATAAATATTGAAGATCAAATTCCAGTACTCAGATATGGAGATGGCAAGATCCTCATAGAAGAATTAATCATGTCTGTCAAAAGACACAGAGAAGGTAAAAACCATAAAGGATAAAAATAATGCCTTGAAGGATAAAACTAATATCCACAGAGAAAACTACATGACAAGCAAAAATCAAAACAAAGAATAAAAGATGAAAAAGCCACAAATCTGGAATATTTTTGCTCCATAATCAACAATGGGAGCTATTCTGAAGAAATCTGTTGTGAACTGGCCATGGTAATGAAGAGAATAAACAGTACTGAAAGCCTACGGAACAACGCTTGCAAAGAAACCAGTAAAAGTACTAGCGGGCTTCAAATGAAAACTTTAAATGTGTGATTAGGATAGTGTAAATTTGACCGCCCCACATTTCACGTGCATCAAAGAGGAGCAGCATTCTGTTATCCTTTTTTTGATCAGTGAAGGAGTGAAACATATAGAAATTCATGTGTGAATGAAGGTCTGGTATGGTGATGCATGCCTGTCAATCTAGCAAGTGTATATGAGTGGAGTAGGAAGTTTAAAAACGGCGTGACTTTTGTGACCGGTTCACGACCGGTTCGGGCACATCGAGTAGTGACCCCCAGAGATAATTGCATTATTTTAAGACCTCGTACAAGAAAACCGCCATTTGACTGTAAGTGACATTGCCGCACATCAAGACAGCAGTCAAGGTTCAGCACGCCACATCATTCATGATGTGCTACAGTACCGTAAAGTGTCTGCAAGGTGAGTGCCACGGCAGCTTACTCCAGAAGTGGAACAGCGATGCATTGATGCTTGTCAAGAACTTCTGCAGTGCTTTGAAGCAGAAGGTGATGGTTTCCTATAAATAATTGCTACTGGAGATGAAACCAGGGTTCACTACGACAAGTCGGATACGAAGAGAACCAGCAAGGAATGGCGCCATTCGTCCTCATCGAAATCAAAGAAGTTTCGCACGCAGCCATCTGCAGGGGAAGGTTATGACGAATCTCTTTTGGGATGAACGAAGCGTTATTTTAGAGCACTACATGCCAAGAGGGAAAATTGTCACCAGTGATACGTATACAGATCTCCTCAGGAATCATCTTCGACCCCCCGCAATCAAATCCAAACAACACGGAATTCTGAGTAAAGATATACTTTTGCAACATGACAATGCCTCCACAAAGACCTTCACATTCAGTGTGTACCACATTCCCCGTGCTCGCCAGACCAAGCCCCAAGTGATTTCCACCTGTTTGAACGACTCAAAGAGTCATTGTGAGGAAAGGCTTTTCTGTCTGATGAAGAAGTACAGCAGGTGCTGCATGAGCGGTTCACTCGCAACCAAGATCATTTTGTTTACTACAGGAATCCGAGCACTTTATCCGAACTGGAGGACTTGCATTGGACACAGTGGTGACTACATGGAACAATGATACATTTGTTCGGGACGTTTTCAGAATATATTCACTCCAACATGCATTTAAGGTTTTCATTTGAAGCCCCCTCTTATTTGTGAGAACATGCATCTTTCCTGTGGCAACATCCAAATCACTCTTTCTTGCTCACTTTTCTTACTCATTCTCTCATGTATGCTCTGACGCACATTATAGATATATATATATATCCCCCTTCCCCCTTTCTATCTCACATACACACATACACAGACAAGCTCAGCCATTGTTTATCGCTCCTCTCCCTGTCTCACTAACACTCTCTTTTTCCCTCTCTCTCCTCCCTTATAAGTGCAGCAAACTGAACAGCCTGGGCAAACACACAATAACAAAATGACAGAAAGCTTTTAAGCTTTCACTTGGATCAGGTTTAAATAAACATGGACACTGTTGTTTACCAATCGTGCCCCTCCTTGTTGTTCACATGGCAAACTTAATTAAGCTTTATTTGTACAGATCATAACACACGAGCACTTGCGGTAACTACATGTTGTGTCTATTCACGTGAGCTACTGCAGTGTGTGGTCAAGTGCTTGGCTAAAACACCGGAAATTATCCGTCTGAGGTGACCGTTGGAGGACTTCAGATTCATGCTTTCATCGGGGTCAACGTTAGAACCAATTAATTTTTTTTCTCTTTCATTTTCAGCAAGTGGGCAGACCATTTTATAAATAAATTAAAAAAAACAAAAACACGCACGCACGCACGCACGCACACACACACACCCATAACTGATACGTTCAGAAAGTAATGCACACATCGTTTTTTCCAGCTAATAATGAAGATAAAAGCATACAAATAATTGCAGGAGAAGAAACAAACAAACCGGCTTTGCAAAAACTTGGGTTCAAGGAAGCTTTACTGAACGAGATAAAGGCGAGACAATCAACGAAAGGTAAAAGTTGCACTGATGCATTATTTACACTTAGACACGTCGCTAAAAGCTACGGAGTTCGCGCTTTGTGCGACGCTTTCCGCGCTGCGGAAAGAGACCGAGCCATATGGGATAAAACCCGGTGCAATGAAGTCGACCCTGTCGACTTTTAAGCGACCTTTTTTTTTTTAACACTTAGACAAATTTGTGAAAACACTATCGAATATAGTGACCAGCAGAATATTGTGTTTGTGGATCAGGAAAAGGCTTTCGATAGAGTAGACACATACAAATTATGGACCATTCTTGAAGACTATGGGATAGAAGGGTAACTGCTAGAAAACATCATAGCCATGTACCACTCGTGCCAAAGTGCAGTACGAACACAAGAAGGTATATCAAACATGTTCACAGTCAATACAGGAGTGAGGCAGGGATGTGTGCTCTCTCCCCTGCTATTCAATATCTACATGGACATAATTTCCAAAGAAGCAAGTCTCGACAGACCAGATTCAGAAAATTTAGAACTCTTTACTCCAGATGAAACAACTGACCCACAAGGAATAAATGACTTCTTTTTGGAGACGATCAGTGCCTGTTTTACGATGAGGGCAGACTACAAAATCATATTAATAATCTGAGTTCAACCTGCAGCAGATACAATATGAGTATAAACACAGCCAAAACCGAATTAATGCAAGTTATCAGATCGCCGGGCCCACTAAGTATACAGATGACTAACACAACTCTGAAACAAGTTAAAGAATTCAAATATCTTGGAAGTATGATCACAGAAGACGGCAGATTGGACAGAGAAATTGAAATCAGATGTCAAAAAGCTAGTGCACTTACATATCAACTATCACCCTTACTGAAGCATCCAAACATACCCATGTCCGCAAAACGACAGATAATAAACAGCATATTCACACCAACCCTATGCTATCAATCTCAAACCTGGACTTTATCCAAATTACACCTTCGCAAAATCAACACCTGCGAAATGAGATGCCTGAGGAGAGCTGCCAACTTAACAATCCGAGACCGAGTAAGAAATGCTACTTATCAGACAGACTGTGGGATCAACACCTTGTGCCACATTTATTGAAAGACAGAAGATCAAGTGGTTTGGCCATGTCGTTAGAATGCAACATCAGCAACTACCATCACTGGCCTTACATCAAAGATCATCTGCGACGGGACCACGAGGACGTCCAAGAAGAAAATGGATTGACGACATCAGAGACATTGTACAACCACACGGAATGACACTATCCAGTGCCGTCCACCGGGCGCTGGAACGCAAATTATTCCTCCCCACGACGCTTGACGGCAGAAGTGGAAGATGATGATGATGATGATGAATCAACGAACATCGGGAACATCGGGCATTAAAGGAACATGGCTCGTGGTTTAAGAGTATACTTCGAAAAGTAGAGAAAGTCGTCTAAGTGGAAAATAACGCTATATGTAGGTAGACGGCATAAAGGGTTGGACTGGAAGAAAGTTGGGAGAGTTGAACCGTGAAGACGCACGACTGAGAATGCTCGAGACTCACTACAGCCGACCTTCAATGCGGAAATGCAATTGATTACATGCTGGGACTTGATATCAGGTCATCTACCCAAAAACGAGTAAATTGACATCAGCGTGTGCCGATAACACAAGTCTTTGTTTACATCTGCCACAGAGACTCCAGTCTTCCACTAAGAACTCATCACTTTATAATCTGACCTGTTCTTTCTGGACACACACTCTCCACTCTTCTTGACCCTGCACCACCTATCACGTATTTAACACAATAAAAACATTAATAGCACAGTGACACCCACTTTCCGTTACTTATGTTTGAAGCATTATGGATGTGGTGTTATCGAAGAATGCCAAGAATCAGCGGAATTGAAAAATCTACAAATGAACACGCACTGGAAAAAAAAATATCACACCAAAGAAGACTAAACAACGACCACTTTCATGGCGTGCTCACACTGTGTGACACGAGAATACACCAAAGAGAGTGCGGGAAGGCACGCTTCTTGGGAAAAGGGAAAAGGTGAAACCAGGGACATATTTAGAAAATTAGGTGTTAGTCATTATCCGCGGTTCCAACATCACCGCAAAAGGTCACCACATAAAGTTCCTTCATGTATCATTGAATATCCCAAAATGCTCCTCATTGTCCTATGGGAAAAGTGGAACAGACAGCAGTCCAGATAAATAAACAGCACGGACACGTATATATGTGTGAAAGCCGCTGCCAGAATGACAACACAACAGTCAGCCACGAAAATTACAGTTCATCGTCGGCGGAAGCAGCAGTCACCAGAAAAGCAGCAATTGTACTCGCATTACTGCACAATGCAAAACCAGCTAGTTCAGCAACCAGCCGTCGGCCACTTTACTGAATATGCAGTTCACAATAGAAACAACCGCGGAAAGATGTAAAAGCACTATACACGAAATCCACAGCTCACAGTGTCACTCCATGCACTTAACTCAGTAGCTGGGTAACGGAACCGTGTACTACCAGTCCAAAATGAGGAAAATGCACTAGCAAACCGTAGCCAGAATGTTAAGAAAAATGCTCTCTAGAGGCAATAATAGCTCAACAGCCTACCCGCCATAACAGGTGCACACAGATCTAACTAAGTACATGGAGTTAAAGAGAGCGGAATAAGATACTGTATAACTGTGTAATGGAACAGTTAGGAAGCTGGCCAATCAGTAGCTGAAAACGTGATGATGAGATGATAACGATGTTGGTATATAACAGCAACAAATTTAATAACGTATAGTCACTTACATGTCCTTTACAGGACGAAGCAGTCAACTCCAGCAGTTTTTGGCCGTTTGTGATTCCTGGGCAAGTTTACGTTCAGTAGTTTGACATTGTTTTCTGAACGACTGGCACTCATTCCATTGTATGGAAACCAACTCAAGGCGGTCTGCTGCTAAATTACTAGCAGCTGTGTTTCGAACGCGGTATGAAGGATTACAAATTGCATTCGTAGCCCTTTTGCCACAGATCCAACAGAAACGAATAAATAAGCTACAATTCAGTGACCTATTTACTCCCCCCCCCCCCCACTCCCTCCAGGTACCAGGTCTAGCCACAGGTCGGGAGAAACGGCTAGTAATGATGCTAGAAGACGACCACATCCAGACAAGAGGTCACGACGTGTAGAGTACACCCCCCCCCCCCCCCTTTACCCCACGCATACTGAATATTAAATGTATAGTCAGGAGATCTACCCTCACATACTGAATATTACATGTATAGGTTATGTCTAGACAGGAAGTCTACCCTCAGTATACTGAATATTACATGTATAGGTTATGTCTAGACAGAGATCAACCCTCACATATTGAATATTACATGTATAGGTTATGTCTAGACAGGGGGTCTACCCTCACATACTGAATATTACATGTATAGGTTATGTCTAGACGGGAGGTCTAACCTCACATACTGAATATTACATGTATAGGTTATGTCTAGACGGGAGGTCTAACCTCACATACTGATATTACATGTATAGGTTATGTCTAGATAGGGGGGGGGGGGGTCTACTCTCACATTCTGAATATTACATGTATAGGTTATGTCTAGACAGGAAGTCTACCCTCATATACTGAATATTACATGTTTAGGTTTTGTCAAGACAGGAAGTCTACCCTCACATACTGAATATTACATGTATAGGTTATGTCTAGACGGGAGGTCTACCCTCACATACTGAATATTACATGTATAGGTTATGTCTAGACGGGAGGTCTACCCTCACATACTGAATATTACATGTATAGTTTATGTCTAGACAGGAGGTCTACCCTCACATACTGAATATTACATGTATAGGTTATGTCTAGACGGGAGGTCTACCCTCACATACTGAATATTACATGTATAGGTTATGTCTAGACAGGGGTCTACCCTCACATACTGAAATATTACATGTATAGGTTATGTCTAGACAGGAAGTCTAAACCCTCATATACTGAATATTACATGTATAGGTTATGTCTAGACAGGAGATCTACCCTCACATACTGAATATTACATGTATAGGTTTATGTCTAGACAGGAAGTCTACCCTCATATACTGAATATTACATGTATAGGTTATGTCCTAGACAGGAAGTCTACCCTCACATACTGAATATTACATGTATAGGTTATGTCTAGACAGGAAGTCTACTCTCATATACTGAATATTACATGTATAGGTGTATGTCTAGACAGGAAGTCTAACCCTCACATACTGAATATTACATGTATAGGTTATGTCTAGACAGGAAGTCTACCCTCATATACTGAATATTACATGTATAGGTTATGTCTAGACGGGAGATCTACCCTCACATACTGAATATTACATGTATAGGTTATGTCTAGACGGGAGGTCTAACCTCACATACTGAATATTACATGTATAGGTTATGTCAGATAGGGGGGGGGGGTCTACTCTCACATTCTGAATATTACATGTATAGGTTATGTCTAGACAGGAAGTCTACCCTCATATACTGAATATTACATGTTTAGGTTATGTCAAGACAGGAAAGTCTACCCTCACATACTGAATATTACATGTATAGGTTATGTCTAGACGGGAGATCTACCCTCACATACTGAATATTACATGTATAGGTTATGTCTAGACGGGAGATCTACCCTCACATACTGAATATTACATGTATAGGTTATGTCTAGACAGGAGGTCTACCCTCACATACTGAATATTACATGTATAGGTTATGTCTAGACGGGAGATCTACCCTCACATACTGAATATTACATGTATAGGTTATGTCTAGACAGGGGGTCTACCCTCACATACTGAATATTACATGTATAGGTTATGTCTAGACAGGAAGTCTACCCTCATATACTGAATATTACATTATAGGTTATGTCTAGACAGGAGATCTACCCTCACATACTGAATATTACATGTATAGGTTATGTCTAGACATGAAGTCTACCCTCATATACTGAATATTACATGTATAGGTTATGTCTAGACAGGAAGTCTACCCTCACATACTGAATATTACATGTATAGGTTATGTCTAGACAGGAAGTCTACTCTCATATACTGAATATTACATGTAATAAGGTTATGTCTAGACAGGAAGTCTACCCTCACATACTGAATATTACATGTATAGGTTATGTCTAGACAGGAAGTCTACCCTCATATACTGAATATTACATGTATAGGTTATGTCTAGAACGGAGATCTACCCTCACATACTGAATATTACATGTATAGGTTATGTCTAGACGGGAGATCTACCCTCACATACTGAATATTACATGTATAAGTTATGTCTAGACAGGAAGTCTACCCTCATATACTGAATATTACATGTATAGGTTATGTCTAGACAGGAGATCTACCCTCACATACTGAATATTGCATGTATAGGTTATGTCTAGATAGGGGGGGGGGGGGGAGGGTCTACCCTCACATACTGAATATTACATGTATAGGTTATGTCTAGACAGGAGGTCTACCCTCACATACTGAATATTACATGTATAGGTTATGTCTAGACAGGAGGTCTACCCTCACATACTGAATGTTACATGTATAGGTTATGTCTAGACAGGAGGTCTACCCTCACATATTGAATATTACATGTATAGGTTATGTCTAGACAGGAGATCTACTATCACATACTGAATATTACATGTATAGGTTATGTCCTAGACAGGATGTTTACCCTCACATACTGAATGTTACATGTCTAGGTTATGTCTAGACGGGAGGTCTACAGTCACATACTGAATATTACATGTATAGGTTATGTCTAGACAGGAGGTCTACCCTCACATACTGAATATTACATGTATAAGTTATGTCTAGACAGGAAGTCTACATTCATATACTGAATATTACATTTATAGATTATGTCTAGACAGGAGATCTACCCTCACATACTGAATATTACATGTATAGGTTATGTCTAGATAGGGGGGTCTACCCTCACATACTGAATATTACATGTATAGGTTATGTCTAGACAGGTGTCTACACTCACATACTGAATATTACATGTATAGGTTATGTCTAGAAAGGAGGTCTACCCTCACATACTGAATATTACATGTATAAGTTATGTCTAGACAGGAAGTCTACCCTCATATACTGAATATTACATGTATATGTTATGTCTAGAAAGGAGGTCTACCCTCACATACTGAATATTACATGTATAAGTTATGTCTAGACAGGAAGTCTACCCTCATATACTGAATATTACATGTATAGGTTATGTCTAGACAGGAGGTCTACCCTCACATACTGAATATTACATGTATAGGTTATGTCTAGACAGGAGGTCTACCCTCACATACTGAATATTACATGTATAGGTTATGTCTAGACAGGAGGTCTACCCTCACATACTGAATGTTACATGTATAGGTTATGTCTAGACAGGAGGTCTACCCTCACATATTGAATATTACATGTATAAGGTTATGTCTAGACAGGAGATCTACTCTCACATACTGAATATTACATGTATAGGGTTATGTCTAGACAGGAGGTTTACCCTCACACACTGAATATTACATGTCTAGGTTATGTCTAGACGGGAGGTCTACCCTCACATACTGAATATTACATGTATAGGTTATGTCTAGACAGGAGGTTTACCCTCACACACTGAATATTACATGTCTAGGTTATGTCTAGACGGGAGGTCTACACTCACATACTGAATATTACATGTATAGGTTATGTCTAGACAGGAGGTCTACCCTCACATACTGAATATTACATGTATAGTTTCTGCCATCAAATACTGAAGTATTGGAAAGATCAGGTTGTGTGACAGTTTATTCCATGCTCAGTCTTCGTAGACTTAGATGGATAGGACATCTTAGGAGGATGGATGGATGGTAGAATACCAAAGGATATCTTTTTTGGTGATTACAGATGGGTAAGTGATCTCAGGGTCGGCCTCTACTACGATACAAAGATGTGTGTAAGCGGGACATGATTGATACAGGCATTGATAATGCACATTGGGAGCAAGTCGCCGCTGAACGTGTTGCATGGAGGGCAAATATCAGAAATGGAATAAAGTCAAAGGAGAAAATTATTGCAGAAAAGTCACACACCAAGCGTTTGAGACGTAAGATGGTGCATGATGGTGGAAATGACCACGTGTTCACATGCACCCACTGTGAACGGACATTTACAGCGCAAATTGGCCTTATCAGTCACACTCGCTACCGCCATAGTTAAAAGTTATTATGCCTTTTTAAAGCACAAACTATCGTCTGTCAAGACGGCAAGGTGCCCAATGTAAGTTTCTGCCTTGAATTAGCGAAAACATTTCAACAAGCAATCTTTGAGGGACAACAGTTTCCAGGATCCGGTAAATTCTAACAACATGAGAATTAAAATAGGACAGAAGCTGGTATGCATGCGAATGATACAGTATTGATTGCAGGCAATGAGCAGGCTCTGCAACATTTAGAAGATGCAACTAGGGCTAGAATTAAATTGTAAGAAAGACATATATTTTGAGAGTCACTAGGTAGAAGGAAATACCACAATATAATAAACAAGTAAATGAGAATATTCTTAAACAAGTGATTGGCACAATTACAGTCAAACCATCAATTCAAAGATACCATAGAAAACCAATGAACCGAGTCCTACAAGAAACAATTGAAAAATCGTGCACAGATTAGAGAAATTAGACGTAGACAGTCAGATATTTTGGACACGTTATGAGAACTGGCAAGATTGAGGGAAAAGAACAAGGGGAAGATCGAGAAGTAATACCTGGATAGCTTAGCCACGTGGTATGGGTTGAAGACAAGAACACTGAACTGATCACGACTCTGGTGATCGTGTGAGATGGCGAAGGTATGACCGCCCACGCTTATCGGTATGACACATGATGATGAGAAGCTGGTGCACGGTCTTTAGTTGCAGTGTGGGACAGGACTCAACGAAATCGATTGGCTAAGAATTACTGCCAGCAGCCCCGCATGTTTACCTCGAGCTACTTTCTGATCGCATGGTCTCGTTACTTGAGCCACCAAAGACAGCACACAGCGCCGCTGGTTTATTCCACCCAACAGTTAACAAGTTCATCATCTGAAGCGGTTGTCCGCGCGTTTTAACATCATGATTGAAGCAAATTTCATAGCAACATTTCTCATTGCTTCCCGAAGATAAAACAGGCAATTCTATGCGCACAATGGAATATTGTCAATAACAACCTTTCTTCATCAATAAAATGCTGTGATTCACCGACTTCAAAGCAGGTATTTAAGTACGCGATTTTGTAATGAATCTGACAGCGAAAAATAAATAGGGCAGATAGACGTGTGCCATTTTGTGTAGGCCCATGGTTAACATAGTAATTTATGTGTAAGTTGTATGTTAACAGCCCGTTTCTAAGCGCTCGCCTCCTCTAAAAGTGGAACAATTATTCCATTAGCCACCCCTGACTCCTGGCAGATGCGTGTAACATATGATCCATGTATCTAACCCTAGCCACACCTGGCCCCTGGCAGATATAACATATGATCCATGTATCTAACCTAGCCACACCTGGCGCCTGGCAGATATAACATATGATCCATGTATCTAACCTAGCCACACCTGGCGCCTGGCAGATATAACACATGATCCATGTATCTAGACCTAGCCACACCTGGCGCCTGGCAGATATAACATATGATCCATGTATCCATGTATCCATGTATCTAACCTAGCCACATACAATCATGGGTAGGACAGTGGTTAGCACTCATGCCAAGATGACCCCGTGGCCACGTATTAGAATCCACATCGACACGGGAAATTGTTGTCACTGGTACCGGAAAGTACAGACGACCGGCTCGTGTTCTAACATCACTCATCGAGCGCCGATCAGTATACAATAATGAGGCTAGACCCATGTAACCAATAGCCTGAAAGTGCGAAGAAGGGTCCTTGACTTTATTTAAAAAACTCGCACATTTAATCATATTTAATGGAACACTCCTGTATTTGAAATCTGTGAGTACACGGGTTGTTTGTGATGGGAGAGGACAGGAAGGTAACAGGCTCATGTATAATACATAATAAATGTATTGTTTATATTTCATATTCATTTTCATTTATACGATATCTAACAACCGAACATGATGTAAACTGGACACCAACCTATAGTGCACTGAATATTTTTGAAACCGTACAATTACTTCAGTTAAACAAAATAAAGTTGATTTATCAACTGGTTGATTCAATAACTGAGTTCCAAATTTACATTTTGCCACATCGATGGTGCACAGGTTTGCTATTATGATTCTCAACTTCTGAGAGATCTTACATGTGCACCACGTGATGATGATTACCACGTGTACGGCTGTGATGACAATCTCTCTCTCTCTCTCTCTCTCTCTCTCTCTCTCTCTCTCTCTCTCCTCTCTCTCTCTCTCTCTCTCTCTCTCTCTCTCATATTATCATTTTGTAGGCCACTTGATTTTATCATGTACTAGCTGACCCGGCCCGGCTTCGCCCAGACTCTGGTGGGGATCTGCCTGCCTGCCTGCCTGACTGCCTGCCTGTCTGTCTGTCTGTCTGTCTGTCTGTCTGTCTAGAGGAGAAAATTTTGCTTAATGCTGGGATTATTTTTTTTTAAATCTTGTCGTATAATTTTGAAGTTATGGCCGAACACCAAATGTGATGCCTAATGTAGTGCTTTTTGATAAACAATATTTTTTGTTTGTCTGTCTGGTGCGTAGACGAATAAATCCGAAGGTTTTTCCAACGCGTGAACAGGCCACATATAGCTGTCCATGTGTGAAGCACGGATTTTTCCAAATTTAGTCCACACACTTGTAACGATTGTCTCTGTGCTTTGTTGATCGTCATGGCAAATGCAAGTCGCACCGGAAACTGCAGGCGTTTGAATTCGAATGGCATGTCTGTTGGAATCATTGGGATGCGAGGCAACAGTACAGGAGGAGGAGGAAGGAGGAGGAACAGGGAGGAAGGAGGGAGGAGGGGGGAGGAGGAGGGGAGGAGGAAGGAGGGAGGAGGAGGGAGAAGGAGGGAGGAGGAGAACGCAGGAGAAGGGGGAGGAGGAGGAGGAGGACTGGGAGGAGGAGGGAGGAGGAAGGGAGAGAGGGAGGAGGAGGGAGAAGGAAGAGGAGGAGAAAGGAGGAGGAAGAGGGAGGAGGAGGGAGAAGGATGAGGAGGAGGGAAGGAAGGAGGAGGAGAACGCAGGAGGAGGAGGGGGAGGAGGGAGGAGGAGGAGGAAGAGGGAGGAGGAGGGAGGAGGAGGAGAGAGGAGGAGGAGGGAGGAAGAGGTAGAAGGAGGGGGGGGGGGGAAGGAAGAGGGAGGAGAAAGGGGGGAGGAGGGGAATGATGAGGAGGGAGGAGAAGGGAGGAGGTAGAGGGAGGAGGAGGGAGGAAAAGGGAGGAGGGAGGAGGAGAAGGAGGAGGAGGGGAGGAGGGAGGAAAGGGAGGAGGAGGGATGAGGAGAGGGGGAGGAGGGAGAGGAGGAGGGGGAAGAATGAGAAGGGAGGAGGGTGAGGGGGGAGGAGAGAGGAGGAGGGAGGAGGAAGAGAGGAGGAGGGAGGAGGAAGGAAAAGAGGAGTGATTAGGAGGAGGGAGGAGGTAGGAGGGAGGAGAGGGAGAGGAGGAGAGGGAGGAGGAGGAAGAGGGAGAGAGGAGGAAGAGGGAGGAGGATGGATGGAGGAAAAGAGGAGGGAGAGGGAGGAGGGGAAGAGGGGAGAGGAGAGGCGGGGAGAGGAGGGAGGAGGATTATAACGCATATGCCTGTAGATTTAATAATGGCTGAAGTTGTTCCATGTCTTCTTAGAGTTGGCGACAGTGTAAAGAAATATAAAATCTTCAAACTTGATAGAGATAAGGTAACTATACTATAATAACCGACATGACTGTAGATAACTTCTTTAAGCATAAAAAGATGAGTTACAATGTTATGCATTATGCATTATTTTTATGAAAACTTTGAAAATGCCTTAAAGATTATATCATTATTTATTATAACTCATATGCCTGTAAATAACTATAGACAAAGAGTTGATATATCTTTGAAAACGATGCAACAATATGACTATAAGGTATACAGAAAAGTTATTAAACGTTATGCCCCTTGAAATAACTTTTCTAGAGTTAAGTCCCCTCGCTATATAGAAATTATAAATGAAAAATTAAATAATATTAAGTAAGTAGCCGATTTAACACTAAAAAATATGACAGTTGGCAGCGCGGAATGAGAGGAAGACGTGTAGAAAATTTCATCTCAATCGGATGGACCGTTCGCGAACGCATAAAGGACACACACACATACATACATCCTTTTTTATATATAAGATATAATATAACATTACTGTGATGTGAGTGAGAGAGTTAGTGAGTGGGGGCGGGGGGGGGGAGAGTGAGAGAGAAAAGAGAGAGAGAGAGAGAGTTGAAATGCACCACTAATTTTTACGCTACACAATGTATATGTACAATTTTTTCTCCACTTCTTACAATTTTTTGCGAGAATGCTCACGACATCATCAGTGTCTCAACTATGTGTAAAGTGTGGCAGTTTGTTCTTATTAGTCTCAGTAATCATGTATGTGTGTAGATGTGAGGATGTTTGTGTGGGTGTAGATGTGAGGGATGTGTGTGGGGGTGTGGGGAATGTATGTGTGGAGGTGATGTGTGTGGGGGATGTTTATGGTTGATGGGTGATGGGTGGATGGGTGAAGGGATGTGTAGTCGGTGGGGGATGTATGTGTGTGTGACGGATGTGTGTGTGTGTGTGTGTGTGTGTGTGTGTGTAGGGGGGGTATTTGGGAGGATTATTGGAAGTATGTGGGTGTTGGTGGGTTTGGAGGTGGGTAGGGAATGTGTATTTGGGTGGGTGAATGCGTGTGTAGGAGATTGTGTGGGTTGGGGGATTGGTGTGTAATGGGTGTGGGGGATGAGTGTGGGGGGTGTCTGTGATGGGATATTGTCTGGGTGGGTGGGAGTGTGTGAGTGTGGATGGGATAAATGTGAGTGGGAGAAGGATTATGTGTGGGTGGTGAGGATGTTTGTAGGTGGGGGATGTGTGGGTGGTTGGGGAGATGTGTGTGTGGGTGTGAGAGATATGTGGGCGGGGATGTGTATGAGGATGCATGTGGGGAGGATTGTGTGTGTGGGGGGAGGGGGGAAATGTGTTTATGGGTGCAGTTTTGTGTGGGAGGGGAGATGTGTGAGAGGTGGGGGAGGTGTTGATGTGCAGGTGGATCACGGATGTATGTAAAGATGGGGGATGTGTGTTTGGTTGGTGGTTTGGGTGTGTGTGTGTGGGTGGGAGGGTATATGAGAGATGCATGTGGTGATGGGCGGTGGGTGATGTGTGGGTGTGAGTGGTTGATGGATGAGTGTGAGAGATGAGTGTATGGTTGAAGGATGTGTGTGTTTGTAGGAAGATGTGTGTGAACGGCGGATGTGTGTGGGTGGTGGGATGTGTGTGGGTGAGAGGTGTGTGTTTGTGGGTGCTTATGGGTGGGGGATATGTGTGGGCAGGTGGGGAGATGTGTTTGTGGGTGGGGATGTGTGCATAGGTGGAGGATGTGTAGTTGAGAGGTGGCGGACATTGGGTGGTGTGAGTGGGTGGGGAAATTGTGAGGGTGCAGGATGTATGTATGGATAGGTGCGGGATGTGTGGGTTGACGGGAGTAGTGTGTGTGGTTTTGTGATGTGCATGTTGCTGGGTGGTTGCGGGTGTATGGGTGGGTGGTGGAGAATATGTGGGTGGGTGTGTGAGTGTCGGTTATGGGATGGGTGGTAGATGTATGTGTGGGTGGGGTAATGTGTGTGGGTGGGCGATTGGTGGGTGGGTGGAGGCATGTATGTTTGCCTGAGTCTGTGTGAGTGCGTGGAGGTATGTGTGGGTGGGTGGGTGGTGGTGGGTGGGGGATGTGTGGGTGACTGCGGGGTTTGAGGGTGGATGTGGCTGCGAGGTGTGAGGCTGCGAGGTTGTGGATGTGGTGCGATGAGGGTGGATATGTTCTCACAACTTGCAATATGCAGCTTATGTTTACAACTTTCATTTGACAATGATTTTTTTCCCCCCATGTGAATGTACCATGCGTAATATGCATTGTTTATGCTTACAAAATCCATTTGACAATGTTTTTGTTTTTTCCCTATGTAAATGTAACATGGCACATTTGATGATGAAAGATGAGTGATCGAAAGGGCCGAATGTAAGAACGGGCCTGCGTGCCCAATTTGTTACCCTTTTAAAATAAGTCGTTTGGTTCGTTCTCTCTCTCTTCTCTTTCTCTTTCTCTCTCTCTCTCTCTCTCTTCTCTCTCCTCTCTTCTCTCTCTCTTTCTCTCTCTCTTTCTCTTTTTATTTCTCTCTTTCTCTCTCTCTCTTTCTCTCTCTCTCTCTTTCTCTCTCTTTCTGTCTCTCCTGCGAGTGAGTGTGTGTGTGTGTGTGTGTGTGTGTGTGTGTGTGTGTGTCTAAACGAAATGTGTAGCGAACATAACATGACAATTAGCACAGTAAAACAGAGGTACTGACTATAACTAAAGAAGAAAAAGCAACACGATTTACCTAAACATCCCTTGAAACAAGTAAAGAGTTTCAAGTACCTAGGAAGTATAACATCATCAAATGGCAAATCAGAGAACGAGATCGAAAATAGATGCAATAAGGCAAACCAACTCATTGGACAAATGGCACCAATACTAAAGAACAAACATGTATCAATAACTACTAAGAAAGCACTGTACAACACAAATCTTCCTGCAAACTCTATGTTACCAATGCCAAACCTGGACAATGACAGAAAAAGAGAAAAGAAAAATCACAACAACAGAAATGAGATTCCTGAGAAGAAAACTCAATGTATCAAGAAGAGATCAGATCAGAAATGAAGAAATCAGGATTAAAGTGGGGGTTACAGCTGCACAAGATTTTATTAGAAAGGAGCAAGTCAAATGGTTGTATCCATGCAAGTAGGTTACCAGCCAACAGCATACCACAACAAGCAATGATGTACATACCAGAGGGAAACAGAGGAAAAGGCCGACCACGTAAACGATTTTTTTTTGCGTATCCTTACGGGACGTCGCAGTCAACACCAGCATTTTTCAGCTGCTGTTGATGTACTAGGCAAGTGTTATGTTCAGTAGTTTGCCATAGCTTTCTGGATAACCGGCTCCCATACCAGCACGTTATAACACAACGCGACACGGTCTGCTGTACAAATCGGTCGCAGCTGAGCTTCGAACACCTGGTACCCGGCTCACGAACCACGTTTCGCAAGCCATGGAGCCGGCAACGTAAACGATGGACGCAGGGAATAACAGAGTCCATGGGAATATCGATACATGAAACCCATAAGCGGACACTCTCCCGCTGTTTATACTTCACCTTGACACCGCAGTGTACAAGAGGAATATGATGAGATGAGATGAGATGAGAGATTGTAGTGTAAAGTGCTTTCTTAGTAGTTATTGATACATGTTTGTTCTTTAGCATTGGTGTCATTTGTCCAATGAGTTTGGTTTGCCTTATTGCATCTATTTTCTATCTCGTCTTATGATTTTCCATTTGATGATATTATACTTCCTAGGTACTTGAAACCCTTTACTTGTTTCAAGGGATGTTCGTTTAAGTGAATCGTTGCTGCTTTTCTTTTTTAGTTATAGTCAGTACCCCTGTTTTACTTGTGCTAATTTGTCAAGTTATGTTCCATACACATTTCTTTTAGACTATTCATGTGGTCTTGTAATTCAGCTTCTGATTTGCTATTAGGGCTTGGTCGTCCGCAAACAGGAGTTCTCTAATGGTTAGATTTGCAGATGGTTCTTCATCTGTGTTCTCGTCATGCGGTGTTCTTGCGGTCTCTGTTTGACTGGTTTCTTTACATATGTTGTCTATATATGGTATAAACAAGAGAGGGGACAGGACACAACCTTGTCGTACTCCGGATCTTATGGTGAAATGTTCTGAGTGTCCTCCAGTTTCTCTCACTATGCATTTACTGTTGTTGTATACGCTTCTACATAGGATTGTTAGATGTGTACTCACTCCATATTGTTTAAGGATTTGCCACAGCTTGTTTTTATCTACTCTATCAAATGCCTTCTCCTATTCACCCATCTCTGTGAATCACAATGTCAGCACGTTCCAACATGATTACGCAGGTCCAGAGCGCGGCTTATCAGCCAGATCTGCAGGTCTACTTGCAGAAACCAAACCTCTCTGCACCCAGCCAATAACTGTGATTCTATCGACTGCAAAAGCGCCCTAAACAAATGTTTGTGAATGTCAACAACAGTTTCTTTCAATGTGGTCAATAATTCTATAACTATATTCTGCTTGTATTTAGTTGTAACGTACGTAATTAATATCTGGAATTTCAACGGTTTTTGTGTCGCGGTTAGAATTGGTATGCAGTGGTGCAATTTGGTATACACCTTCAAGAGATTATAAATTTTAATTGGTGCAAATTTAATGCTTTTATCTTTATTATTAGCTAAGATAATAATTGTGGTGCACAACTTTCTGACATACTCTCGTATATACAAGGGCAAGTCATTAAGTAAGAGGAATTTTGGAAACTTATTATAAAGTGCAAAGAGCCTCAATGGCTCGGAAAGCTGAAGAAGAAGAGGAAGAATGGAAGAACAAGGACACCTTAAAATCTTCTTTCAGGACACAAACTGGCTCTTAAACTATGTCCCATATAGTGGCCGTGAGGATCGAGCAGTTTGCGCTCGCGCAATAGCGATTACAAAATGACCGCCCCAAGATCGACTTGCACCGTATAAGAACAACTAGGCGTTATTCGCGCGTGTGTATGTGTGGGTGGGTGGGTGTGTGTGTGGGGGGGGGGGGGGGGGGGGGGGGTCAGTCAGAGGGTTTGGCCCTTGCGAAATCTATACACAAATTATGGTTCAATATGGAGAGAGTTGTTTGAGTCAGGGGAGAGTGTACGGATCAAAGAGTAAGACGCAGTCGATGCAGGGTCTTCCGCTAAGAAAATATTCAAGATGCAGGAATCCGCTGGAAAATCATTACGATCATGCTTTGGAATATTAAAGGCCCTGTATTGGTGCGTTTTCCAGGAAAGAGGTGAAAGGGTGGCCAGCGATCATAACATTGACATGCTTTTGGTGAGTAAAATAAGGCGTGACTAGCGCAGAAAGCTTCATGGCAGGAACAACAGCTGGGAGCAGCCATCTGGTGGAATTTGGTGGAAAGGCCTGGGTGGATAAGATTAGTCTCATCTCATCTCATCATGTCCTCTTGTAGATTGTCGAGGGGAAGTATAAACAGCGGGAGCGTGCCCGCTTATGGGCTTCATGTATCGATATTCTCATGGACTCTGTTATTCCCTGCTTCCATCGTTTACGTGGTCGAGCCTCTTCCTCTTCTTCCCTCTGGTCTATACATCATTGCTTGTTGTGGTATACTGTTAGTTGGTAACCTAATTGCGGGGCCAAACCATTTAACTTGCTGCCTTCTAATAAAATCTAGTGCAGCTATAAACCCCCACTTTAGTCCTGATTTCTTCATTTCTGATCTTATCTCTTCTTGATACTTTGAGTATTCTTATCAGGAATCTCATTTATGTTGTTGTGATTCTTCTTTTCTCATTTTCTGTCATTGTCCAAGTTTGGCATGGTAACATAGACTTGGTAGGAAGATTGTGTTGTAAAATTCTTTCTTAGTAGTTATTGATACATGTTTGTTCTTTAGTATTGGTGCCACGTGTCCTCTAAGTGAGGGAAAGACTAGCCATCTATTCATCCGTGTAGTCAGTTGCTAGAAAACGTGATGTCCCTATCCCATCACAAACAGGTTTTGTTCCGGACTTGTGTTTTTTGTTTTTTAAAGGACTGACAATTATACAAACTGTGGAACAGAAGAAGCCAAAGCAAAGTGAGCACAGTATGGGTTAAAATAAAGTACCTACTTAAACGAATGAGTAAATAATCAAATCTGGAGTAAGCAATAAACACCTGTTTGAGGTACTTGCTACAGGATGAGTTAGATATTTACATACACTAAGAATTGCATTCAGCACCGTCTGTTTGTAGACCAATTAAAGGGTAACGAATGCTGCGTTAACTTTTCATGGCTGTGATATAATGCAAGCAGAACTATATTCACGTACATGGGTTGCTGCCGCTTGAAAACATTTCTCTGGGGCACTCATCACGTTTCTGAAAGATGCAAATCTACCCACAACATTGTAGTTATAGTACATATCCATTAGACATTCGTTGGTCTCCTCGCGGGCACTCAGTTCTCCGTGTTGTTGGCTCCGTGGCAGCTGTAGTTCGTTTCAGGATTGTCACATCCTCATATTGTCACATCCTCATATTGTCACATCCTCATTCAGTTTTTTGGTGTCACGAATTTGCCTGATGACATATGTGTTCACGTTGGTTACTATAAGTTGCTGAGTTTTGGTGTCATAGTGATTAGCGTGCTTGCCGGCCAAGACAGTGGTTTAGGTTCAACCCCTAACACGGGCAGAATTATTTGTTTACACCAGTAGAGCTCTTGGGTCGACCCTGCCTCATGAAAATGAGTTGCCAGGTAATTTTAGGAAATGTATTGTGGGGGGGGGGGGGGGGGGGGGTGGGGGTGTGGCTGTCTGTGAAGGAAAGGCAACTAGGAAGAGAACTGATTACCGGACATCTTATGTCGTGGACTAGAATATGTGAAGGTTTTACACTTCACATCCAGATATCTGCTATGGAATATGTGAAGATCTTACACTTCACATCCAGCTATCTGGTATAGGTCTACCTTTGCCATTTATGTTGACATTTACCGATATAGGACTATATTCTCTCTCTCTCTCTCTCTCTCTCTCTCTCTCTCTCTCTCTCTCTCTCTCTCTCTCTCTCTCACACCACACACACACACACACACACACAGAGACAGAGAGAGACAGAGAGAGAGACAGAGACAGAGACAGAGACAGAGACAGAGACAGAGAGACAGAGAGATCCGACGAATCAACCTGCAACTGTGATAGAGATTCTGTTAAAGACTGCTGTTTCCAGTTCGCAATAAAAGAACGATAACCTGATCTTCTCTTGAAAGTGGAAAATAGACACAGTGTAATTGGTAAGGGTGGTATTATAAAAACACCGAGAATCTCAGCACGTTTGTACACTAAGCTGGGAATATCGTCGGTGCTAGGAAGTTCTTACACTGAAATGAGAATCTCCAAGTGTGATTTGTAAAGGAAGAGATTTAATCCCTCATAGGCAGTTTGAAAAGTTTGAAGTCGGATAAAGATGACCGTTGTATGCAGTCAACGAATCAATCAAATAAAAATATCTCTCACCTCCCTTACATAAACTTTCTCCAAATCGGCAGTGAGATCAAGGTGATCCCAAGTGAGAAACAATCGGTTGCCGGAGACGTGTGGTTGTGACTGTTGTATAATAGTTCCATCAAACACCCATGACGGCTCCCCACCGAGTCTGATAAAACTGTGTATACACCGGGTCACAGTGCTGGAGTAGCAAGACTAGGTTTATCTTCTTGGGAAGTGTTTAGTAAAGGAACAACAATTTCAGCGGAGAAGAAGCAAAGTAGTGACAGAAAAGTATCAAGCCAGTGAGTATTTACAGGACCCATGAATATAGCTGGAACTATGAACAGCTATGATAACATGGGTAACTGAAGCTTAGGACAAAACGTGGGATAATCTGTAACTGTGAAAATTTCCAGTGCTCTGAATGTCAAAGGAAGAAATTCAACCAATGGCTACCGTGACCTGTGTAGTGTATTACTGTAGCTACCTTTTTGTTCCAAAGAGTCACTGAACGAGACTCTAGGCTACCATTTGTTTTGTAAAGAGTCACTATATTACAGAGTTTCCGACTTGGGTAAAGTTGGCGGGACATGTTTTCTTCTAATTTTACTAAAGACGGTTGATCGGCGGCTTGACAATCCACCATCATAAAACTTCCAACTGTTACAGAATCAGATTTCTGGCTCCAAATGTTTGACGACCCGCACAAACATAGAGAGCCACGACTTCTGCCCTATGCGCCAACTTAGGCACGAGAGGGAAAGACAAGACAAGATAAATTTTAATATTCACTTGATATCAACTTCCAGGGGTAGGAAAGTAACCAAGATGACTAAAAAATTCAGTTGAATAACGATTGAGACGGGAACGAATTCCTGAAGAGTTCTGTGATTGAACAATTATAAATATACAAATGCCTTTGTGGATATTACGCAACACAGAGGAAGAGATCTCAGACAACATGAGATCTACAGATGTCATTGTAGGCACCGTTGAAAAAAAACAAAAACGGTCTGGCTACCGTGTCATTACACCGGGAAGCGTGATGTAAAAGACATTCAAAATGTGACGAAAGATATCCGCATGATCTCACAGAAAACCACATGACCGCTGTTCGCCTACTATCAAGGGCCGCTGACCAGTCCTAGCTCTGTAGAACGTTTGCTGCAAGGTATGTGGGTATGTGCAGAGACAGGTAACATCTAGATAGAGAACACCTACCTACAAGGTCACCAGTGTCAGGGTTCGCTAGCTCTTCTCCGGGAAGGTAGCAATGAACAGCCTTCCAATGTATGTAAATTATGTAGATTAGCCCGGCATAAAATGAGGTCTCATATTAACGGGTCTCCTGGCTTGCAGATCGAATTGGGAGGGGAGGAGGTTATAAGCCTGACTAAATTGTTCCTTAAGTTGCAACAGGCTTTGCTAATTCGTCGACAGTGGACAAAACCTGGCACTGATTCTAAAGGTTGCTGACTTTCACCGCCAACGGACAACGATTTAAGAAGTTGGTTGCATTTATTTTATATGACGTCGCAGTCAACGCCAGTATTTTTCTGGGCTGTTTGTCATTTCTTGGCAAGTTTACTTTTACTAGTTTGCCATTGCTTTCTGAAAGACCGTCAATCATGCAATTTTATGAAAACCAACACAAGGCGGCCTGTTGCCAAATCGACCGCAGCTGTGTTTCTAACGCGGTATGCGGGATTACGAATTGTGTCCGTAACCTGTTCGTCAAAGAGTCGGCATTTAAGAAAGCGTTAAGTAATACACCTGCACCTCCGCCCACACGACCTAGTAATATACCCGCACTTCCACCCACACGACCTAGTAATACACCCGCACCTCCGCCCACACGACCTAGTAATACACCCGCACCTCCACCTACACGACCTAGTAATACACCCGCAGCTCCGCCCACACGACCTAGTAATACACCCGCACCTACGCCCACACGACCTAGTAATATACCCGCAGCTCCGCCCACACGACCTAGTAATACACCCGCACCTACGCCCACACGACCTAGTAATACACCCGCACCTCCGCCCACACGACCTAGTAATACACCCGCACCTCCGCCCACACGACCTAGTAATTTACCCGCACCTCCACCGACACGACCTAATAATACACCCGCCCCTCCGCCCACACGACCTAGTAATACACCCGCACCTCCGCCCACACGACCTAGTAATACACCCGCACCTCCACCCACACGACCTAGTAATACACCCGCACCTCCGTCCACACGATCTAGTAATACACCCGAACCTCCGCCCATACGACCTAGTAATACACTCGCACCTCCGCCCACACGACCTAGCCATGGTTGGTTGCTATGCAGCTATGCAATGAGATGTATAGAAAATATGAGGACATTTGACAGCCTGTGGACCAGACACACCACGTACACTGCGTCCACAGATCCGCCTAGATAGCCATTGGTCATAATAAACTGCAGAACATGATAGATACAGTGGCAGCATGATGTGAAAAGAGAGGTCAGCTTGATTCGTGAGAAGATAGAAGTCAAAGATTGGTGAAAATATTGTTAATGATGATGTCAAAGATTGGTGAGAAGACAGGTATAATGGTAATATTTTAGGATGACTAGAAGACAGAAACGATGGTAATTTAACAGACTGGCGATAAAACAAAAAGTAATGGTAATAAAATTGAAGCGGATCATCCAAACGTTTAGTTAAAGTCAAAGGTATTGATTTGGGGCAAACACAGACAGCGGTAACGATAGCAAGATAACAAGAGAAAAGGTTAGCTGTCGTCACGTTTTGGGTGTGCGATATGCGATACGCTTTTGAATGAACACAGGAGTGAAAGAACTTGAAAAACGATCACTCGAGCTGAGACCTTGCCAGGGACGTATGGCTCAAAGTCGGCGATGGCAAATTATATCTGATGTCATGTGTTATATTTTTATAGGTTTAGTAGTAGTAGTAGCTAGTTAGTTAGTTGGTTAGTTAGTTATTTCTGATGTCATGTGTTATATTTTTATAGGTTTAGTAGTAGTAGTAGCTAGTTAGTTAGTTAGTTAGTTAGTTGGTTGGCTGGTTGGTTATTTAGTTAGATAGTAGTTAGTTGGTTAGTTAGTTAGTTAGTTGTTTGGTTGGTTGGTTGGTTGGTTAGTTAGTTAGTTAGTTAGTTAGTTAGTTAGTTATTTAGTTAGTTAGTTAGTCGCTCGTTTAACTTAGCGGCAAGGAGCTGCCTCTTAATGCAAAATTCCTGTGCCAGAGAATATCACACAAAATGCTCCCACTGCCCAATGTGAAAATTGAAAAAGACGGAGTCTCGACAAACCTGAAACCATATCACCCACAGGTATACTATGCATAGTGCCGCTGCCAGAATGCCAACACTTAAGTCCGTCCCGAAAAATGTCAGTTTATTGTCGATGAAATCGGCAGTCACCAGAACCCCCCCCCCCCCCCCCCCCCCCCCCCCCCCCCCCCCCCCTCACCCCCAATTACTGAATTAAGGCAAACTCAGTTGTAGTAGTGATTGATAGTATATATTTAAACAATAGTTTAGTCGTTTAGTCGATGGATCAACATCATGGCACAGGGTGTAACCCATACGTGCTCCGTTCTCCTCCTACTCAAACCTGAGTCTGGAGAAAACTCAGCTCAGTGCACGAAACTCGTAGCACCGGCGAGGGATCCTGAAAATTACTTTGGGCAGATTTTGAACTCGAAAATTTTCCCGGCCAGCGCCGTTAGGCTACTCTTTTTAGATTTCCAAATGCCAAGAGGGATTTTTTTATTTATTTTAACTGCGCAGCAATACACACGGGGTCTGATCTCATTACCCAGAGACCAGGAGAAATTTATTACTAGAAGTCCACGTGAAATAAATCCCCGGTCCTCACAGGGGCATGGAACCCTGGACCCCCAGCACTCGGGGCGGACACCATACTCGAGGCGGACACCATACCTCGAGACCACGCATCCCCCATTATATATTTAACTATGATTACAATCGTCGTTAGCGTGATAATAGAAGAGTTGAAGCTGTAGGCTGGCCTGTTAAGTGCTTATAATTAGTGCGTTGTAGCTGGGGCTACGGAGTTCGTGCTTTGTGCAGCATTCTCGGCGGGTCGCCCTACAGAACGAGACCGAGCCATATGGGATACAATCTTGGTCAATGTAGTCTTTCTGGTGACTGCCACTTCCATCGACGATGAACTGTTATGTTTTCGTGAAGGACTTTTGTGTTGGCATTCTGGCGGCGGCAGTATGCACGGTGTACCTGTGGCGGCGCTGTTGGATTGCCGACACTCCTGTCTGTTCCACTTTTCACATTGACAGTGGGAGCCATTTGTGTGATATTTCACTGGCACAGGAACGGAACATAACGGGACGACCCGTTGCCGTGGAAGTTGCAACCTCGACGACTGATGACTGACGAAGACTGTCTATTCATGGTAAGGAGGAATGCGTGAAAAGGCCCATGTGAATGATAATTGTAACTAGAACAAGCAATCAATAAGAGATTCAACTTTGGAAGACGCAAATACCTAGACAACGAAATAGAGGAGTGAGGTTACAGGGTAGAAGATTTGAAGTTGCAGAGATTAAACTCCAGGACGGGGAACCAAAACCAGCTGGTAACAGTCAAACCGTTCCAACTAGACACAGTCGGTCACTCGATCACAATTCCCTCACATGGTAGATGTCGAAACCTTATCGAGGCACGGATTATTGCTTTTAAACAATTGACCTGAACTCTACATAGATCAGTCTACAATGGCTAAGAGAAAACATCTGGGAATAAAAGCGGCCTGCGTAATGTGATTAATTACCGGATGTATTTCAATTGTCTATACAAATATGGGTCTAAACATACATTCTCAATATCCTCAAGCTGGGTAAGCGTTAATTGGCTTTTGTTTTCTTACAGTAGACAATTAGCCGAATGATAACATCAGATGGGAGTTATATTTATATACAATTAAGGACATGATAACATCAGATGGGAGGTACATTAAGGCAAGTAAGGACATGATAAACATCAGATGGGATGTATATTACAGTCAATTACGCATATGAAACATCAGATGGGATGTATATTACAGTCAATTAGGGCATATAACATCAGATGGGAGGTACATTACAGGCAATTAAGACATGATAACATCAGATGGGATGATATTTACAGTCAATTAGGGGCATGATAAACATCAGATGGGATGTTACATTATATACAATTAAGGACATGATAACATCAGATGGGAGGTATATTACAGTAATTAGGGGCATAGATAACATCAGATGGGAGGTATATTACAGTAAATTAGGGGCAAGATAACATCAGATGGGAGTTACATATTACAATTAAGGACATGATAACATCAGATGTGGGAGGTATATTACAGTAAATTAGGTACATGATAACATCAGATGGGAGGTATATTACAGTCAATAGGGACATGATAACATCAGTGGAGGTATATTAACAGTCAATTAGTGGCATAGATAACATCAGATGGGAGTTACATTATATACAATAAGGACATGATAAACATCAGATGGGGAGGAAAATTACAGTAAATAGACATGATTAACATCAGATGGGAGGTATATTACAGTCAATTAGGGACATGATAACATCTGAGGGGAGGTATATTACAGTAAATAGGGACATGATAACATCAGATGGAGGTATATTACAGTAAATTAGGGGCACCAGATAACATCAGAGAGGAGTTACATTATATACCATTAAGGACATGATAACATCAGATGGGAGGTATATTACAGTAAATTAGGGACATGATAACATCAGATGGGAGGTTTATTACAGTCAATTAGGGACATGATAACATCAGATGGGAGTATATTACAGTAAATTAGGGACATGATAACATCAGATGGGAGGTATATTTACAGTAAATTAAGGGGCATAGATAACATCGATGGGAGTTACATTATATACAATTAAGGACATGATAACATCAGATGGGAGGTATATTACAGTAAATTAGGGGACATGATAATCATCAGATGGGAGGTATATTA
Source organism: Cepaea nemoralis (assembly GCA_014155875.1). NCBI lineage: Eukaryota > Metazoa > Mollusca > Gastropoda > Stylommatophora > Helicidae > Cepaea > Cepaea nemoralis. The sequence continues at coordinate 220,001 of JACEFZ010027376.1, read as the reverse complement.
CAGTCAATTAGGGACATGATAACATCAGATGGGAGGTATATTACAGTAAATTAGGGACATGATAACATCAGATGGGAGGTATATTACAGTAAATTAGGGGCATAGATAACATCAGATGGGAGTTACATTATATACAATTAAGGACATGATAACATCAGATGGGAGGTATATTACAGTAAATTAGGGACATGATAACATCAGATGGGAGGTATATTACAGTCAATTAGGGACATGATAACATCAGATGGGAGGTATATTACAGTAAATTAGGGGCATAGATAACATCAGATGGGAGGTATATTACAGTAAATTAGGGGCATGATAACATCAGATGAGAGGTATATTACAGTCAATTAGGGACATGATAACATCAGATGGGACGTATATTACAGTAAATTAGGGACATGATAACATCAGATGGGAGGTATATTACAGTAAATTAGGGGCATGATAACATCAGATGGGAGGTATATTACAGTCAATTAGGGACATGATAACATCAGATGGGACGTATATTACAGTAATTAGGAACATGATAACATCAGATGGGAGGTATATTACAGTAAATAGGGGCATGAATAACATCAGATGGGAGGTATATTACAGTCAATTAGGGACATGATAACATCAGATGGGAGGTATATTACAGTAAATTAGGGCATGATAACATCCAGATGGGAGGTATATTACAGTAAATTAGGGACATGATAACATCAAGATGGGAGGTGTATTACAGTACATTAGGGACATGATAACATCAGATGGGAGGTATATTACAGTAAAATTAGGGACATGATAAATCAGATGGGAGGTATATTACAGTAAATTAGGGGCATAGATAACATCAGATGGGAGTTACATTATACACAATTAAGGACATGATAACATCAGATGGAAGGTATATTACAGTAAATTAGGGACATGATAACATCAGATGGGAGGTATATTACAGTAAATTAGGGGCATAGATAACATCAGATGGGAGTTACATTATATACAATTAAGGACATGATAACATCAGATGGGAGGTATATTACAGTCAATTAGGGGCATAGATAACATCAGATGGGAGGTATATTACAGTAAATTAGGGACATGATAACATCAGAGAACTGATTACCGGACATCTTATGTCGTGGACTAGAATATGTGAAGGTTTTACACTTCACATCCAGATATCTGCTATGGAATATGTGAAGATCTTACACTTCACATCCAGCTATCTGGTATAGATCTACCTTTGCCATTTATGTTGACAATTTACCGATATAGGACTATATTCTCTCTCTCTCTCTCTCTCTCTCTCTCTCTCTCTCTCTCTCTCTCACACACACACACACACACACACACTGACAGAGAGAGACAGAGAGAGAGACAGAGACAGAGACAGAGACAGAGACAGAGAGACAGAGAGATCCGACGAATCAACCTGCAACCTGTGATAGAGATTCTGTTAAAGACTGCTGTTTCCAGTTCGCAATAAAAGAACGATAACCTGATCTTCTCTTGAAAGTGGAAAATAGACACCAGTTGTAATTGGTAAGGGTTGTCGTGTCCTCCTTTAAAGTGTCGTCCCTGGAGTGAGGAGATCCGACACCCACATTATAATATTATTTTTTTTTTCCCCCTCAATATTCTGGAGAATCCACCAGCTTCCGTCCAACACACTCCATCAGCCTATGGACACCTTTTCCTATCACTCTCACACTGTCGTACTATGCCCCCTTCTCATACTTCCCCAACGCAACATACTCAACAACTCTTACTTCTAGAAATTAATAAAGATTAATTTATTAAAATAAAAGTGTAACGGTATGAGACGTGTATGCGAAGAAAATGTGTGACGTGTTCTATAAAGTGTAGAGAATCTGACTCTCAGACATCAGATCAGTCCGCTGATCACAGCAAAGATAGACCACAGCACGTTACGTCAGAACAAGTACGTCTCACCCGTTGCCGGAACCATCCTGCCGGATACTGCTTTGCTTCTGTAGACCTCTGGTAATCCCATTTCATGAACATGAGAAATAGACACCGGTGGTATGAACAGTTACTTATGGACCGGATTCACTCTACACAATGTCCGTTCCTAATGTTCTCTAACCAACTGCACAAGTTCTTTTCTAGTGTTTACACAGTTAGTAAAGTTAAGTGTTAGTCGACAGATCATCCTTGTTGCACATCGAACCATTCAGTCCGCAAGTGCTAATTACTAATGTTAATTGTTACTGTACTAACACTAGTTACTCTTAACCGGTTCTCGGTTCGTTACCACTGTTTAATGCTGTATGGTGCAACTGTAATCTTCACTATGTTGGGTGAATCAACCTCCCTCTAGCTTTTAATCACGTCTGTAAGCAATCTTTATTGATTGCCGAACTGGTGTTCTTCCGGACTGGGATTTTCTTCCTTCCCAAAACTTTATTGAGCTTCCTTGGATCTGGTAGGGAACCTAGGATAGAAACAACACACCTGGTGATAGTACTAGTTCATGATTCTTTCGGCTGAGTGTAAGCCTATCACCTTGCCTAATGATCGTTAGCTAACTAGACTTAGTCATAGAGCAGATTAGCTACCCACCTAGAGTCGAATCAGGTATGACAAAGAAAAAATCAGCAAACAGAATGTGGAACCCCTCCCACAAGGGACACCTACGGGAAATCCCAATTATCCCTCATTACTCAATTCTCAACTAGTAAAGCTTATCAACACTTCACTAATCTATTCTAGCTAACAGAGTCAAGTATCACTTCCCTACTCTAGCTAGTTTCCACTAACAGTGCTAATCATCACACTATAGTTTAACAAGGCTACTGCCTAAAGTAATTATAACGAATATATTATAATAGGTTATACCTTAAATGGCACCACTGCAGTCCTATCAATCATATCTACATCTGCCATTATAGGCACGTGTAAAATTAAGTCACTAATTAACACACGGTAGATATTATTTCCACTAGGCGCTGCCGTGCCCTGGCACTCTGACTAAAGCATAATTTCAAGTCCTCCCTAGCTGGTCCCAACTAGAGTTTATATGGCAAACTACCAAAGTTGTTCCACGTGACTTTATCCTCTTCTCCCCCACACAGGTGTTATTTGGACATATCAACCATTGCAAGGATCTATTTTTCCGGGCTTAAATCCTGTCAAAGTTGTCAGTAATTGTTAAGATTCTCAAAACAAGCCAGCGAATTTTATGACGACTTCCAACAAACAGTTGCAAATAACCCCGTCAAACTCTTCATGTTCCGGAAACCAAGAATTGACATATGTACTGTTTTCTCCCTACTAAGTACTTCCGTTTTACATCTGCCATTGTGATCTCACGGCTTCCATCTGCATTCAAATGTTGACAAACTTGTCAATCTTCTGTTCCGTGGTGACAATATATGTGATTCTAACTGGTAATGAACTGCCAACTCGGTGTATCCCTTCCTTCTCACTCAACACCAAATGTGTAGATGGGCTGACCCCACTGCTTCCATTTACATTCAAATGTAGACAAACTAATCAAGGCGATGCCAGGACCTGTCACCATCAACACCGACCGTTCCAAATCCGTTATAGATGTACACGTGCCGCTACAAATATTGTCCTGAGATTTTGACATCCGCGGTGTTTTTCCAGTTAGTAAAATAATGGTGCTGAAAATACACGCCAAGCAAACGTCGGGAATATTTATCTGTTTAACTCATGGCAATCTCGCGACATAGGCCCCCTCTTAAGAGAGTAGTCCATCTCACTCTCCTCCACCATGAGTTAAATCCAGATAATTCATTCCTCTTCTTCAGGAGCTGGGTGTCTTGACAAGAAATCCGCTCCAACATTCTCCTTCCCAGGAATGTACTCTACTGTGAAATTATACGGTTGAAGTAACAACGACCACCGCATCAAACGTGCGTTGAGCTTCTGAGAAGTAGCCAGGAACATCAGGGGCTGATGATCCGACTGAACCCGAAACTTAACTCCATACAAATATGGCTGAAATTTTTTGCACTGCCCATACGAGGGACAAGCATTCTCTCTCGACGGTTGAATAATTCCTCTCCGCCTGTAGAAGTTTCTTACTTGCGTATGCCACAGGTTTCAAAACCGAAGCATCGTCTTTTCCTTCCTGTAACAAAGCGGCTCCAATTCCAATCCCACTCGCATCCGTTTCTCAACACAAATGGTTTGGAAAGGTCAGGGAGCTGTAATACAGGTTTGCTGACCAAGGCCTCCTTTAACTGACTATAGGCATTCTCACATTCTGGTGTCCAAATGATTTGATCCGGGAATCCCTTTTTCAAGGTTTCGGTCAACGGAGCTCCCAGTTCCGTGAAATGTGGGATAAATGTGTGGTAGAACCCACACAACGAGAGAAAAGATCGCACATCCTTCTTCGTTTTTGGCCTTGGTGCATTTCTGATTTTCTCCAGGTTCTTCTCTTCTGGAACAATGTGTCCTGGAGTGATGGTGTGACCTAGAAATTCCAGAGTCTGGTAACCAATCATGCACTTGGTTGGACGAGCAGTAAGCCCTGCTTCCTTGAGCCTATTAAACACTCTCTCCAAGGATTGTAAGTGGTCATCCAGGCTGTCACTGGAAATCAGAATATCATCCATAAATGAGATGATGGACGGATCCTGTAACGGATCTAGTAAAGTCCTCATCATGCGTGTAAACACACTAGGTGCATTGCTAAGTCCAAAGGGCATGACCTTAAATTCGTAGTGTCCACTGGGTGTACTGAAAGCTAACAGTGGTCGAATCTCCGGTTTGACTGGTATCTGATAGTACCCCCGACTCAGATCCACCTTTGAAAAGTACCGAGCCTTATGGAGCCTAGCGAATAGCTGAGTTGGATTCGGCAAAGGTTCCACCTGAAACTGTGTATGACTGTTCAGCAGTCGGTAATCTATACACAACCTGTGTTCTCCACTTGGTTTGCGTAACAAAACTACCCCCGCATTGTATGGGGATGTGGATGGTGCAATCACGTCATCCTCCAGCAATTTTTTTATTTCCTCCTCCAGGGCCTTTTCTTTAGAGAATGGCACTGGGTAAACCTTCTGACGAACCGGCTCCTGTGTGGTCAAAGTCATCTCAAACTCCACCAACCTCGTTCGTCCAGGTTTATCAGTCAGTATCTCCTTATGAGACTTGAGAACCTGGGTTATCCTTTCCCTCTCCTGGGAGGTCAGATCAGGGTTCACTTGTACATCCCTATAGGTTTCCTGGTGTACTAAGGGATATTCCCTGCCCTCGCTGGTTCCCACTTCTGTCTCCCACTGCAACTGCCATTGCCATGAGGTGAGCTGCCTTGTCTCCGGGTCTCTCTTCGTATTTCCGCAAGAGATTGATATGGAAAATCTTCGACTTTCCCCGGATCCGGATTTGATAGTTGGTTCTGGATATCACACCTTTCCACGGGAAATGGTCCTTGCCAACCTATCTCCAGTTTGTTGTTTCCCGTTGGGAGTAGCAACAAGACTTTATCTCCCACCTCTAGAGATCTTTTCTTTAGACCTACGGTTGTAGTAAGCCGCATGTCTTTTCCTGGCCTTTTTCAAGTTTTTGATTTGCCAGAGGTCCATCCCTTGTGGAGTTTTTCTTTCAGTTCCTCCACGTATTGATAGGATGAGATCACTTCTTCTGACGTCCCCTCTTCAGTCCAACTCCTCAACATGGCTTCCAACGGTCCTTTGATTGGACGACCAAACAGCAACGTAGCGGGTGGTAGTCCTGTTGAGCCATGAGGAACTTCCCGATAGGCAAAGAGTGCTGCTGGGATATATTCATCCCACCTATCAGGTTTTTCCTGCGCTAATTTCCTGAGCATTGTCATCAACGTGCCGTTGAAACGCTCTACTTGTCCATTGGCTTGAGGGTGGTAAGGGCTGGTATGTATGTGGTTAGAGTGAAACACCCTAAATACCTCCTCCATGAGTTTTCCACAAAACTGAGATCATTGTCCGTCAGAATTTGATCCGGAAAGCCTAATCTGGTAAAGGCCTCCATCAGTGCGTCCGCCACTCTTTTCGAGTCAATCGTGGTCAACGGTATAGCCTCACCCCACATTGTACAGCAATCCACCATTGTGAGTATATACATGTTCCTCTTCCTAGTCCTGGGAAGTGGACCCACGATATCGATGGCTACCCTCTCGAAAGGAGAGTTCATGATGGGCATCTCACCCAACATCACCGGTGCTGTCCAGTGTTTCGGTGCCACCCTCTGGCACTCAGGGCATGACTTCACATACCGACGCACATCATCTGTCATTCCCGGCCAATAGTAGTGGCAGGAAATCCGCTGCATGGTGGCGGCAATACCCATGTGTCCACTAAAGGAGATGGTATGCCCCATATGAAGAATCTGGGACCGATGAGCTTTCGGGACGACCAACTGACCGTATAGGTTGTCTCCCCTTCCTGCTCTCCTGTAGAGTATCCTATTCTTCATGTTAGTTACTGCCCCCGTCCTGGTGGATCAGCACTTTTCTGCAGCTTTTTGTAGCAAGGACGTAAAGTATCATCCTCACTCTGGGCAGTCGTAGCTCCCCGGCATTGGGTAGTCACAATTGCGTCTGCCTCTTCCGTTTTCGCCTGAGAGCGAGTCGCATTGCTCCATATGAATAGGCTCCCTGGGCATTCCCAGAAAGACCATACCGGCAACCTAGGATGACTGGAAAATGGGATCGGTCAATACAGCGGCCTTGATGGTGCCGGTGACGTACCGTGACCGAATCTCCACATTAGCAATGGGCAACTTCATGACTACAGCACTCTTCTGTGCAGGCTGTATATCCAAGGTTTCACCTGTGAATTGTTCTGGATGTACTAGATCCGCAGAAATCACGGCCTCCCCGTCCAGTCCTGTGTCGTATAAACACTCCACTTGACGACCGTTAACCTCTACCAATTCCACTACAGGTGGTTTTTCCTGGTCTGGAGTCTCTTCCTCGGTCTCGACCTGTTCGGTGGGCTCCACCTTAGGTTTTCCTGAGCACACGACGAATTGAGTGTCTCCTGACTTTCCCCTGCAGTCAATAGCATTGTGCGTGTTTGACTTGCATTCGTTGCACCATTTCCCTGTCCTAGATTTTCTATTGTCGGACTTGAATGAGCTCTCCTGGTGGCGAGCTTCCTTGTTGACCTTGGCATTTTCCGTGACAACCTCCTTGGAAGTCACTTGACATGCTGCAAAATGAGGGTTCTTAGCCTTCGATTTGCAGTCCCTCGTATTGTGAGAGGGTGACTTACAAATTGAACACCACTTCTCCGACCACGGTCGTTTAGGTGTAGAGCTTGAGGTGCTCTTGCTTCCCTCCTTCTTCTTCTCTGAATTATCCTCTGATTTTTGCACATAAGGTTCCCACTTTTTGGTTCTGAGTTTTTGGCTTTCTTCTTGTCATGTTTCTCTTGACTTTTGGTGTTGGTTGAAAGGTTTTCCCCTACCTCCCCATGTACCTCGACGAACCGTTCTGCTAATTTATTCACGAGGTCAATACGTTCCGCTCCTTGTTCTCCCAGGAACGTCCTGAGAGGTTTAGACATTTGCTTCTTCAGCTGGTCGACCACCATGAGCTCTTCCAGACACTCATAGTCATGTGCGAACCCAGCCAAATCCATCCACTTATGGAGATAAGATTTAAGACGCAAAACTGTAGGCGGCAAACAACTCTCCCGGTTCTCGTTTCGCTGCTCGAAATTTTTTCCGGTAGGTATGCGATGTAACCTCGAATCGTTTCAGCAGAGCCGTCTTTAACTCATCATAATTGTTCTCATGTCCTGGTGGCAGGCGAGTATAAACCTCGTATCCTGTCCCGCGTAATCCCTGGGATAGCTTAAGATTCCATTTGTTACGCTCCAGACCCATAGCAACTGACATAGCCTCGAAGCGTTGAAGGTATTGATCAATCTTCTCTTTGTCCTCCTCGTAGACCGCTAAAGGAAACTTCATAGCATGGTACCCATGTCCACCTACTGGTGTTGATCCTGGGATGGAGGAACCTCCAACTGCTCCCTCAGTTTCTCCATTAGATTGACTCTTCAACTCGAGTTCCCTCATCCGGTACTCGTGCTCCCTTTTCTGTGCTTCCTGTTCAGCTTCTAATTTCCTAGCTGCTTGCTCAGCTTCAAATTTCCTAGCTGCTTGCTCAGCTTCCAATTTCCTAGCTGCTTGCTCAGCTTCCAATTTCTTAGCTGCTTGTTCCAACTCCATCCTTCTCAATTCCAGCTCGGCCTTCGATCATCCCTTTCTGCTTGACGATACTCTCTCTCCACTTCCTGTATGTAATCCGTTAGAGCAGACCCCGCCAATCCCATTTCTTCCCCCCTTTCCTTTAATTCTAACGTGCTAAGTTTAGGGGTGGCCATTATACAGAGAGGTAAGCTAGCCGGTCTAGTACAATATAACTGCAAATTACTATACCGATATATGAACAAGTACTATAAATCTCGATATTACCACACACAGTACATTCACTCAGTGACAAGAGTAGAATCAGGACCACCAGACCTATGCAGACGTGTGAAGTGTGAACAGGTAAGATATTAATCCTAACCCCTATCCACATTCACTCTAGCTGGATTCTCCAAAATGATATCTCCCTCTTATAACTAAGGATCCCGTGTCAAAAGACCCCGTTGTCAGAAGATCCCCCTGTCAAACGTTCCTGCTTGCAGGAGATCTCGCTGTCCAAGGATTCCGTTTACGGGAGATCTCGTTGTCCAAAGATCACGTTTACGATAGATCCCGCTGTCCAAAGATCACGTTTTACGAGAGATCCCACTGTCCAAATATCCCGGACGAGCCCCCAATAATGTCGTGTCCTCCTTTAAAGTGTCGTCCCTGGAGTGAGGAGATCCGACACCCACATTATAATATTATTTTTTTTTTTCCCCTCAATATTCTGGAGAATCCACCAGCTTCCGTCCAACACACTCCATCAGCCTATGGACACCTTTTCCTATCACTCTCACACTGTCGTACTATGCCCCCTTCTCATACTTCCCCAACGCAACATACTCAACAACTCTTACTTCTAGAAATTAATAAAGATTAATTTATTAAAATAAAAGTGTAACGTGTATGAGACGTGTATGCGAAGAAAATGTGTGACGTGTTCTATAAGTGTAGAGAATCTGACTCTCAGACATCAGATCAGTCCGCTGATCACAGCAAAGATAGACCACAGCACGTTACGTCAGAACAAGTACGTCTCACCCGTTGCCGGAACCATCCTGCCGGATACTGCTTTGCTTCTGTAGACCTCTGGTAATCCCATTTCATGAACATGAGAAATAGACACCGGTGGTATGAACAGTTACTTATGGACCGGATTCACTCTACACAATGTCCGTTCCTAATGTTCTCTAACCAACTGCACAAGTTCTTTTCTAGTGTTTACACAGTTAGTAAAGTTAAGTGTTAGTCGACAGATCATCCTCGTTGCACATCGAACCATTCAGTCCGCAAGTGCTAATTACTAATGTTAATTGTTACTGTACTAACACTAGTTACTATTAACCGGTTTCTCGGTTCGTTACCACTGTTTAATGCTGTATGGTGCAACTGTAATCTTCACTATGTTGGTGAATCAACCTCCCTCTAGCTTTTAATCACGTCTGTAAGCAATCTTTATTGATTGCCGAACTGGTGTTCTTCCGACTGGGATTTTCTTCCTTCCCAAAACTTTATTGAGCTTCCTTGGATCTGGTAGGGAACCTAGGATAGAAACAACACACCTGGTGATAGTACTAGTTCATGATTCTTTCGGCTGAGTGTAAGCCTATCACCTTGCCTAATGATCGTTAGCTAACTAGACTTAGTCATAGAGCAGATTAGCTACCCACCTAGAGTCGAATCAGGTTATGACAAAGAAAAAATCAGCAAACAGAATGTGGAACCCCTCCCACAAGGGACACCTACGGGAAATCCCAATTATCCCTCATTACTCAATTCTCAACTAGTAAAGCTTATCAACACTTCACTAATCTATTCTAGCTAACAGAGTCAAGTATCACTTCCCTACTCTAGCTAGTTTCCACTAACAGTGCTAATCATCACACTATAGTTTAACAAGGCTACTGCCTAAAGTAATTATAACGAATATATTATAATAGGTTATACCTTAAATGGCACCACTGCAGTCCTATCAATCATATCTACATCTGCCATTATAGGCACGTGTAAAATTAAGTCACTAATTAACACACGGTAGATATTATTTCCACTAGGCGCTGCCGTGCCCTGGCACTCTGACTAAAGCATAATTTCAAGTCCTCCCTAGCTGGTCCCAACTAGAGTTTATATGGCAAACTACCAAAGTTGTCCACGTGACTTTATCCTCTTCTCCCCCACACAGGTGTTATTTGGACATATCAACCATTTGCAAGGATCTATTTTTCCGGGCTTAAATCCTGTCAAAGTTGTCAGTAATTGTTAAGATTCTCAAAACAAGCCAGCGAATTTTATGACGACTTCCAACAAACAGTTGCAAATAACCCCGTCAAACTCTTCATGTTCCGGAAACCAAGAATTGACATATGTACTGTTTTCTCCCTACTAAGTACTTCCGTTTTACATCTGCCATTGTGATCTCACGGCTTCCATCTGCATTCAAATGTTGACAAACTTGTCAATCTTCTGTTCCGTGGTGACAATATATGTGATTCTAACTGGTAATGAACTGCCAACTCGGTGTATCCCTTCCTTCTCACTCAACACCAAATGTGTAGATGGGCTGACCCCACTGCTTCCATTTACATTCAAATGTAGACAAACTAATCAAGGCGATGCCAGGACCTGTCACCATCAACACCGACCGTTCCAAATCCGTTATAGATGTACACGTGCAGCTACAAATATTGTCCTGAGATTTTGACATCCGCGGTGTTTTTCCAGTTAGTAAAATAATGGTGCTGAAAATACACGCCAAGCAAACGTCGGGAATATTTATCTGTTTAACTCATGGCAATCTCGCGACAAGGGTGGTATTTATAAAACACCGAGAATCTCAGCACGTTTGTACACTAAGCTGGGAATATCGTCGGTGCTAGGAAGTTCTTATACTGAAATGAGAATCTCCAAGTGTGATTTGTAAAGGAAGAGATTTAATCCCTCATAGGCAGTTTGAAAAGTTTGAAGTCGGATAAAGATGACCGTTGTATGCAGTCAACGAATCAATCAAATAAAAATATCTCTCTCACCTCCCTTACATAAAACTCTTCTCCAAATCGGCAGTGAGATCAAGGTGATCCCAAGTGAGAACAATCGGTTTGCCCGGAGACGTGTGGTTGTGACTGTTGTATAATAGTTCCATCAAACACCCATGACGGCTTCCCCCACCGAGTCTGATAAAACTGTGTATACACCGGGTCACAGTGCTGGAGTAGCAAGGACTAGGTTTATCTTCTTGGGAAGTGTTAGTAAAGGAACAACAATTTCAGCGGAGAAGAAGCAAAGTAGTGACAGAAAGTATCAAGCCAGTGAGTATTTACATCGGACCCATGAATATAGCTGGAACTATGAACAGCTATGATAACATGGGTAACTGAAGCTTAGGACAAAACGTGGGATAATTCTGTAACTGTGATAAATTTCCAGTGCTCTGAATGTCAAAGTGAAGAAATTCAACCAATGGCTACCGTGTCCCTGTGTAGTGTATTACTGTAGGCTACCTTTTGTTTCCAAAGAGTCACTGCACGAGACTCTAGGCTACCCTTTGTTTTGTAAAGAGTCACTATATTACAGAGTTTCCGACTTGGGTAAAGTTGGCGGGACATGTTTTCTTCTAATTTTACTAAAGACGGTTGATCGGCGGCTTGACAATCCACCATCATAAAACTTCCAACTGTTACAGAATCAGATTTCTGGCTCCAAATGTTTGACGACCCGCACAAACATAGAGAGCCACGACTTCTGCCCTATGCGCCAACTTAGGCACGAGAGGAAAGACAAGACAAGATAAATTTTAATATTCACTGATATCAACTTCCAGGGGTAGGAAAGTAACCAAGATGACTAAAAAATTCAGTTGAATAAGCGATTGAGACGGGAACGAATTCCTGAAGAGTTCTGTGATTGAACAATTATAAATATACAAATGCCTTTGTGGATATTACGCAACACAGAGGAAGAGATCTCAGACAACATGAGATCTACAGATGTCATTGTAGGCACCGCTGAAAAAAAAACAAAAACGGTCTGGCTACCGTGTCATTACACCGGGAAGCGTGATGTAAAAGACATTCAAAATGTGACGAAAGATATCCGCATGATCTCACAGAAAACCACATGACCGCTGTTCGCCTACTATCAAGGGCCGCTGACCAGTCCTAGCTCTGTAGAACGTTTGCTGCAAGGTATGTGGGTATGTGCAGAGACAGGTAACATCTAGATTAGAGAACACCTACCTACAAGTCACCAGTGTCAGGGTTCGCTAGCTCTTCTCCGGGAAGGTAGCAATGAACAGCCTTTTAATGTATGTAAATTATGTAGATTAGCCCGGCATAAAATGAGGTCTCATATTAACGGGTCTCTGGCTTGCAGATCGAATTGGGAGGGGAGGAGGTTATAAGCCTGACTAAATTGTTCCTTTAAGTTGCAACAGGCTTTGCTAATTCGTCGACAGTGGACAAAACCTGGCACTGATTCTAAAGGTTGCTGACTTTCACCGCCAACGGACAACGATTTAAGAAGTTGGTTGCATTTATTTTATATGACGTCGCAGTCAACGCCAGTATTTTTCTGGGCTGTTTGTCATTTCTTGGCAAGTTTACTTTTACTAGTTTGCCATTGCTTTCTGAAAGACCGTCAATCATGCAATTTTATGAAAACCAACACAAGGCGGCCTGTTGCCAAATCGACCGCAGCTGTGTTTCTAACGCGGTATGCGGGATTACGAATTGTGTCCGTAACCTGTTCGTCAAAGAGTCGGCATTTAAGAAAGCGTTAAGTAATACACCTGCACCTCCGCCCACACGACCTAGTAATATACCCGCACTTCCACCCACACGACCTAGTAATTTACCCGCACTTCCAACAACACGACCTAGTAATTTACCCGCACTTCCACCCACACGACCTAGTAATACACCCGCACCTCCGCCCACACGACCTAGTAATACACCCGCACCTCCGTCCACACGACCTAGTAATACACCCGCAGCTCCGCTCACACGACCTAGTAATACACCCGCACTTCCACCCACACGACCTAGTAATACACCCGCACCTCCGCCCACACGACCTAGTAATACACCCGCACCTCCGTCCACACGACCTAGTAATACACCCGCAGCTCCGCCCACACGACCTAGTAATACACCCGCACCTCCACCCACATGACCTAGTAATACACCCGCAGCTCCGCCCACACGACCTAGTAATACACCCGCACCTACGCCCACACGACCTAGTAATATACCCGCACCTCCGCCCACATGACCTAGTAATACACCCGCACCTACGCCCACACGACCTAGTAATATACCCGCACTTCCACCCACACGACCTAGTAATATACCCGCACCTCCGCCCACATGACCTAGTAATTTACCCGCACCTCCACCCACACGACCTAGTAATACACCCGCACCTCCACCCACACGACCTAGTAATACACCCGCAGCTCCGCCCACACGACCTAGTAATACACCCGCACCTACGCCCACACGACCTAGTAATATACCCGCACCTCCGCCCACACGACCTAGTAATACACCCGCACCTCCGCCCACACGACCTAGTAATACACCCGCAGCTCCGCCTACACGACCTAGTAATACACCCGCACCTCCACCCACACGACCTAGTAATACACCCGCACCTCCACCCACACGACCTAGTAATACACCCGCACCTCCGCCTACACGACCTAGTAATACACCCGCACCTCCGCCCACACGACCTAGTAATATACCCCGCACCTCCGCCCACACGACCTAGTAATACACCCGCACCTCCGCCCACACGACCTAGTAATACACCCGCACCTCCACCCACACGACCTAGTAATATACCCGCACCTCCACCCACACGACCTAGTAATATACCCGCACCTCCGCCCACACGACCTAGTAATACACCCGCAGCTCCGCCCACACGACCTAGTAATACACCCGCACCTCCGCCCACACGACCTAGTAATATACCCGCACCTCCGCCCACACGACCTAGTAATTTACCCGCACCTCCACCCCACACGACCTAGTAATACACCCGCACCTCCACCCACACGACCTAGTAATACACCCGCACCTCCGCCCACACGACCTAGTAATACACCCGCACCTCCACCCACACGACCTAGTAATACACCCGCACCTCCACCCACATGACCTAGTAATATACCCGCACCTCCGCCCACACGTCCTAGTAATACACCCGGACCTCCGCCCACACGACCTAGTAATACACCCGGACCTCCACCCACACGACCTAGTAATACACCCGCAGCTCCGCTCACACGACCTAGTAATTTACCCGCACCTCCACCCACACGACCTAGTAATACACCCGCACCTCCGCCCACACGACCTAGTAATACACCCACACCTCCGCCCACACGACCTAGTAATACACCCGCACCTCCACCCACACGACCTAGTAATTTACCCGCACATCCACCCACACGACCTAGTAATACACCCGCACCTCCGCCCACACGACCTAGTAATACACCCGCACCTCCGCCCACAGACCTAGTAATACACCCGCACCTCCACCCACACGACCTAGTAATACACCCGCACCTCCGCCCACACGACCTAGTAATACACCCGCACCTCCGTCCACACGACCTAGTAATTTACCCGCACCTCCGCCCACACGACCTAGTAATACACCCGCACCTCCACCCACACGACCTAGTAATACACCCGCACCTCCGTCCACACGACCTAGTAATACACCCGAACCTCCGCCCATACGACCTAGTAATACACTCGCACCTCCGCCCACACGACCTAGCCATGGTTGGTTGCTATGCAGCTATGCAATGAGATGTATAGAAAATATGAGGACATTTGACAGCCTGTGGACCAGACACACACACGCACACTGCGTCCACAGATCCGCCTAGATAGCCATTGGTCATAATAAAACTGCAGAACATGATAGATACAGTGGCAGCATGATGTGAAAAGAGAGGTCAGCTTGATTCGTGAGAAGATAGAAGTCAAAGATTGGTGAAAATATTGTTAATGATGATGTCAAAGATTGGTGAGAAGACAGGTATAATGGTAATATTTTAGGATGACTAGAAGACAGAAACGATGGTAATTTAACAGACTGGCGATAAAACAAAAGTAATGGTAATAAAATTGAAGCGGATCATCCAAACGTTTAGTTAAAGTCAAAGGTATTGATTTGGGGCAAACACAGACAGTGGTAACGATAGCAAGATAACAAGAGCCAAGGTTAGCTGTCGTCACGTTTTGGGTGTGCGATATGCGATACGCTTTTGAATGAACACAGGAGTGAAAGAACTTGAAAAACGATCACTCGAGCTGAGACCTTGCCAGGGACGTATGGCTCAAAGTCGGCGATGGCAAATTATATCTGATGTCATGTGTTATATTTTTATAGGTTTAGTAGTAGTAGTAGCTAGTTAGTTAGTTGGTTAGTTAGTTATTTGGGTGGTTAGTTAGTTAGTTAGTTGGTTGGCTGTTTGGTTATTTAGTTAGATAGTAGTTAGTTGGTTAGTTAGTAGTTAGTTGGTTAGTTAGTTAGTTAGTTAGTTGTTTGGTTGGTTGGTTGGTTGGTTAGTTAGTGTCACCGCCTCACCTTTAGATATATTATTAGAGGGCTGCAACTCCAGCCCAAGGGATAGAAGCGAGTCGCTCAGGACCCGAGTAATCTAGAGCCTTCTCGAAAGACTGGTCATCGAGTCCATGGTTCCGTGGACACTGACGTGGCCCGCCTATTGCGGAGTCCACGAGGAACTCGGACAGAGTTACCGCCCGTGTCGGATTGGGACACGTGGAGACCGGCAGAGGACAGACGGACTTGAGAGAGGCAACAGGGCCTGCCTGAGAGGGACTCAATAGATATTCATAGATATATATATACATAGGCTAGATAGTGTGCTAGATTGTTGTATGATAACTATGTGGTTTGATGTTAACTATCTGTGATATGTAATATAGCGCGGGCTGTTAACCCACTGCGCCAACGCAATACAATAAATGTTCTATATCATAGCGAACGAAGTTATTGTTGCCTGTGTGAACCCGAGCTCAGTTACCTAGATAGGAGCAAGATGATGACAGGCTTTTTGGGGGCTAGTTTTCCGGTTTTGGCATAAATGTTTTGTGAAAGAGCTATTAATTGCCATGTAAAATTACTTAATTAATCATATCAAATTGATTGTTGTACCACGAATTGTTAACTTTACAAGTTAAAAATTAGTAGCTATCTAGCGATAAAATAGAATTAATCTGAGTCCCTCAGCAGCGTCAGAACAGTGCCTCAGCAGTGTGCCTCATTATTGTTATTCTGTAAACTATTTTTGACATGACTGTGACAGTTTTTTGACTGTTACTAATGTTTTCTCACTCTACGAGCAGATTGTTCCGAGAATAGTGTTCCGCAACCTATGTAACCTTTCCAACAGTGACGAGAGTACAAGACAACATCGGCGAGTTCTGGGATTGAAAGCTAAGTTTCATATCATACCCATTGCAACTCTAAGCTGTACTTCTCACCTTCCATCAATGTATCATTTTGTATCATATTGATTTGTTTGCATATTCATGACCTTGTAACCAACATAACTTTGCATGTTGATTTACACATTTAATAATAAAGGGAGTTAACCAAATTTTCCACTCCCCAACATTTTGTCTAAGGGATTTAACTTTATAAACATTACAAACAAGTAAAACACAAAATGTCTAACTTAGATAAATGCATTGAGCAAGGAATAAAATTAGGTTATAAAGAGGAGAAACTGTCAGAATGGGCACAGAAAACGCACGCAGAAAACATTGCCCGTGAAGAAAGAGCGATAGAACGAGAGGAAAAACAAAGGCAAATGCAAATGCAGGCAGAAGAAAAGAGATTGCAAATGCAGGCAGAAGAAAAGAAATTGCAAATGGAGGCAGAAGAAAAGAAATTGCAAATTGAGGCAGAAGAAAAGAAAATGCTAATTGAGGCAGAAGAGAAAAAGATGCAATTACAAATTGAAGAGAAGAAAATACAACTGCAGGCTCAGGAGAAACAGATTGAGCTTGGTGCGGCGGCCAAACAGGCCCAATTGAATGCCGAGACACAAATAAAACTAAAACAGATGGAGATTGAGTCCAACGCAGAAATATCGGTGAATAAGCTAAGAAGCAAAGAAGAAGAACAAAAATATAACAAGTATAAAGGCCTCGTGAAGGCGTTCTGCTCAGGAGATTCCATCAGCGCCTACTTGGAAAATTTTGAGTGTCTCATGGCCTACCATAAGATCATAAAATCAGATTGGGCATTTATTCTAATGAGGAACTTAGCTCTTGAACCATTAAAAAGTAATAGAGACAGTGCCACAGGAAATGCGAAAAGACTATGACTACTTAAAACAACGCATTCTCCAACATTTTTCTTTAGATACTGCAGGTTACCAACAACAATTTGCCAAATTATCTCCACAACCAAACCAAACCTTTATAGATTATGTTAGTACAGTCCAAGACGTGTGTACAAAATGGATTAACTCGGCTAAAACGAACAACAGCCACGACAAACTTAAAGAGCTCATTATTGTAGACATATAATAGCATTCGCTACACCCCTCGGTTTGTACGAATGGCTATATCTTCCTTTTGGCCTGAAGAACGCACCGGCCACATTTGTTAGGTTAACAAGATTGTTATTACACGGAATTAAAGATGTAGTAGCCTATATTGATGATATATGCGTCCATTCTTCTGATATGACTTCTCACTTACTTACCCTCAAACAAGTCTTCAACCAAATCTCTCTTTTTGGACTTACTATCAAACCTTCCAAGGTTGAAATATGCTATACACAAATAGACTTCCTTGGTCATAGAATTTCTGAAGGCAAATTGTGGACAGATGATAAAATTGTTTCCAAGATCCTTAATCTAGAAGTGCCTACCACAAAGAAACAGATTAGAAGTTTACTAGGTCTTATTAACTATTATTCTAAATTCATTCCACATTGGGCAGAACTCACCTCAGTCTTTTCTGATATGTTAACTAAAGATCATCCATCAAAAATTTGTAAAAGTACCAGCTTAGATGATGCAATGTGTAGATTGAAACATATTTTTTTCTAATCCACCAGTCTTACGATTACCCAACATAAATTTACCCTTTATTTTGACCACAGATGCGAGCGCTATCGCAATAGGAGGATGTTTAATGCAGGAAGTGGATGGAGTTAGACACCCGATTCTCTACGTGAGCCGCAAACTAAAGAAGGCTGAGACCCGTTATGCCACAGTGGAATTGGAGGCTTTAAGCCTATTGATTTGTATATTGAGATTATCTAAGTTCCTCTTGGGTAGTCATTTTGTGGTCCTCATAGACAGTTCGCCATTATTAGTCCTTAACCATGGGTCGCCCAAAAACCACCGGTTACAAAGATGGTGTCTTCTACTTCAAGATTTCGACTTCGAAATCCGCCATATCAAGGGCACCGATAACATTATGGCTGACCTATTATCACGGCAAACGAATGCGCCAGTAGAATGACTCTTAGCATTTCGACCATTCGCCATTCGCCATACTAGAAACTGTGATACTTTTAGTCGGTTGCATATAACAGTGTAACTCTACACCTGCTAGAGTACTCTCAGTGATTAGGTTAATTACGACACCCATGAACATGATACGTTAAGAGCTATACTTTAAGAACTATACTATCAAGTGCCCAAGCTCTAGAACGATCCCAGCAAGAAACTTTAACTGTGTTTCAACCAATACATCAACCAGTGAACTGACTCATCGTACTGTAATAACATTGTATACGAGACATTGACAACAATCCATACTTGCTGTTGCTACGAAACTTTGCAAACAGCCGAAACAGAACGACGTCGACTACAACACTCAAGACACAGCCATACTAACTTTAACATTCATGGCATAACACGCTAACAACAGGAGGACAACGCGCACATCATCGTTGGATTTAGTTAGTTAATTAATTAATTACTTTAGTATTAAATATGTATTATATTTGCATTAATGATGTATATAAAATGTGTTAACCTGTAATTTGTACATATTCTACTTTAATATTACAGGCGGTTCCATTCATAGGCCAAAGAACCGTCCTATACAATTGTCTCTGGTTAAATTATAACCTATTTTTGATTCATCGTACGAAAAGTACGTATTTTCTTAAAGGGCAAATATCGCCTAGTTCATTTTTTCTAAGGGCAATAACACTTACCTCAACTTTAATTATATATTTTAACCAAATACTATTTTGAATGAAAGGTGAGTGAATGACTGCGTGAATGGATTAAATGAGAGAACGATACACTTGGCGGACAAATTGTACGCAAAACGTATTTATTTTAATTTGTCTGCGTCTTTCATGTAAAATTGCATGACTTGTCTAATGTGTTAATACATGTGTAGTACTTAGTTTAACAGTGAGTTTAATTTAATAGTTAGTGTAATATACTTAGTTTAGCAGTTAGGATACATCTAAGCACCACTACTTGGAA
Organism: Cepaea nemoralis; assembly: GCA_014155875.1. Lineage (NCBI taxonomy): Eukaryota > Metazoa > Mollusca > Gastropoda > Stylommatophora > Helicidae > Cepaea > Cepaea nemoralis. The sequence continues at coordinate 200,323 of JACEFZ010027376.1, read as the reverse complement.
TACCTGATCATGTATTGCACACAGTGGAGTAATTCATGATTGAGGTTATCCCAACTCGTGACGCTTGGAAATACGCCACACATTCAACACACACGTTACACAAACCTTAAAACTCAACACTATCAATTTAAAATACACTCACTTTATTAGAAACAGCAACTTATTAGTCAACACACTAACAAGCCAACAGGGACACATGTAGTCTGAGGGGGATAAAAGAACAAGGTAACTACATATTTAGCATTATACAACATACGAGAGTAAAAGTGTATTGAAATGCACACACAGATCAAGATTTGAAGGTGTACTTATTTAGCCAGGACTTCGGTCTTGTTAACCCTCTTTAATACAGAGGTTAATTGTCTTGGTACCAGTGGGGTACTATGAGAAGGGCGGGTTGTAAATACAACTACTAAAACGTCACGTAACTTCGGTCAGATAAGCATTTTTAAGGACACGGGAGACAGAGTGATCTCTTCACCAAATCAGAGAAGTGTGGTATGGGAGAATACATGAGTTTTAATGCCAGTATGTAGGTTACCAGGTTACTGTCCACCAAACTACAAACACCAACTTTATGTGATTCGGTGACAGAATTAGAACAGATCTAATTACCCAAGAACAAATCATATTAGGGGGGAGGGGGGAATCCTGTCACCGCCTCACCTTTAGATATATTATTAGAGGGCTTCAACTCCAGCCCAAGGGATAGAAGCGAGTCGCTCAGGACCCGAGTAATCTAGAGCCTTCTTGAAAGACTGGTCATCGAGTCCATGGTTCCGTGGACACTGACGTGGCCCGCCTATGCGGGGTCCACGAGGAACTCGGACAGAGTTACCGCCCGTGTCGGATTGGGACACGTGGAGACCGGCAGAGGACAGACGGACTTGAGAGAGGCAACAGGGCCTGCCTGAGAGGGACTCAATAGATATTCATAGATATATATATACATAGGCTAGATAGTGTGCTAGATTGTTGTATGATAACTATGTGGTTTGATGTTAACTATCTGTGATATGTAATATAGCGCGGGCTGTTAACCCACTGCGCCAACGCAATACAATAAATGTTCTATATCATAGCGAACGAAGTTATTGTTGCCTGTGTGAACCCGAGCTCAGTTACCAAGATAGGAGCAAGATGATGACAGTTAGTTAGTTAGTTAGTTATTTAGTTAGTTAGTTAGTCGCTCGTTTAACTTAGCGGCAAGGAGCTGCCTCTTAATGCAAAATTCCTGTGCCAGAGAATATCACACAAAATGCTCCCCACTGCCCAATGTGAAAATTGAAAAAGACGAGTCTCGGACAAACTGAAACCAATATCACCCACAGGTATACTATGCATAGTGCCGCTGCCAGAATGCCAACACTTAAGTCCGTCCCGAAAAATTCAGTTTATTGTCGATGAAATCGGCAGTCACCAGAAAACCAGCAGCCCCCCCCCCACCCCCCCCCCCCTCCCCCCAATTACTGCATAAGGAAACTCAGGTGTAGTAGTGATTGATAGTATATATTTTAACAATAGTTTAGTCGGTTTTAGTCGATGGATCAACATCAATGGCACACGGTGTAACTATACGTGCTCCGTTCTCCTCCTAACTCAAACCTGAGTCTGGAGAAACTCAGCTCAGTGCACGAACTCCGTAGCACCGGCGAGGATCCTGAAATACTTTGGGCAGATTTTGAACTCGAAATTTTTCCCGGCCAGCGCCGTTAGGCTACTCTTTTTAGATTTCCAACTGCCAAGGGATTTTTTATTTATTTACCTGCGCAGCAATACACACGGGCGTCTGATCTCATTACCCAGAGACCAGGAGAAATTTTATTACTAGAAGTCCACGTGAAATAAATCCCGGTCCTCACAGGGGCATTGAACCCGGGACCCCAGCACTCGTGGCGGACACCATACCTCGAGGCGGACACCATACCTCGAGGACCACGCATCCCCCATTATATATTTAACTATGATTACAATCGTCAGTTAGCGTGATAATAGAAGATGTGAAGCTGTACGGCTGCCCTGTTAAGTGCTTATAATTAGTGCGTTGTAGCTGGGGTTACGAGTTCGTGCTTTGTGCAGCGTTCTCGGCGGGTCGCCCTACAGAACGAGACCGAGCCATATGGGATACAATCCTGGTCAATGAAGTCTTTCTGGTGACTGCCACTTCCATCGACGATGAACTGTATGTTTCGTGAAGGACTTTTGTGTTGGCATTCTGGCGGCGGCATTATGCACGGTGTACCTGTGCGGGCTGTTGGATTGCCGACACTCCTGTCTGTTCCACTTTTCACATTGAGCAGTGAGGAGCATTTTGTGTGATATTCACTGGCACAGGAACGGAACATAATCGGGACGACCCGTTGCCGTGAAGTTGCAACCTCGACTGACTGACTGACTGACCGAATGACTGTCTATTCATGGTAAGGAAGGAATGCGTGAAAAGGCCCATGTGAATGATAATTGTAACTAGAACAAGCAATCAATAAGAGATTCAACTTTGGAAGACGCAAATACCTAGACAACGAAATAGAGGAGTGAGGTTACAGGGTAGAAGATTTGAAGTTGCAGAGATTAAACTCCAGGACGGGGAACCAAAACCAGCTGGTAACAGTCAAACCGTTTCCAACTAGACACAGTCGGTCACTCGATCACAATCCCTCACACTGGTAGTATGTTCGAAACCTTATCGAGGCACGGATTATTGCTTTTAAACAATTGACCTGAACTCTCACATAGATCAGTCTACAATGGCTAAGAGAAAACATTCTGGGAAATAAAAGCGGCCTGCGTAATGTTGATTACATTACCGGATGTATGTCAATTTGTCTATACAAATATGGTTCTAACATTACATTCTCAATATCCCTCAAGGCTGGGTAAGCCGTTCATTGGCTTTTGTTTTCTTACAGTTAGACAATTAGCGACATGATAACATCAGATGGGAGTTATATTATATACAATTAAGGACATGATAACATCAGATGGGAGGTACATTACAGGCAATTAAGGACATGATAACATCAGATGGGATGTATATTACAGTCAATTACGCATATGATAACATCAGATGGGATGTATATTACAGTCAATTAGGGGCATGATAACATCAGATGGGAGGTACATTACAGGCAATTAAGGACATGATAACATCAGATGGGATGTATATTACAGTCAATTAGGGGCATGATAACATCAGATGGGAGTTACATTATATACAATTAAGGACATGATAACATCAGATGGGAGGTATATTACAGTAAATTAGGGGCATAGATAACATCAGATGGGAGGTATATTACAGTAAATTAGGGGCATAGATAACATCAGATGGGAGTTACATTATATACAATTAAGGACATGATAACATCAGATGGGAGGTATATTACAGTAAATTAGGGACATGATAACATCAGATGGGAGGTATATTACAGTCAATTAGGGACATGATAACATCAGATGGGAGGTATATTACAGTCAATTAGTGGCATAGATAACATCAGATGGGAGTTACATTATATACAATTAAGGACATGATAACATCAGATGGGAGGTATATTACAGTAAATTATCGACATGATAACATCAGATGGGAGGTATATTACAGTCAATTAGGGACATGATAACATCAGATGGGAGGTATATTACAGTAAATTAGGGACATGATAACATCAGATGGGAGGTATATTACAGTAAATTAGGGGCATAGATAACATCAGATGGGAGTTACATTATATACAATTAAGGACATGATAACATCAGATGGGAGGTATATTACAGTAAATTAGGGACATGATAACATCAGATGGGAGGTATATTACAGTCAATTAGGGGACATGATAACATCAGATGGAGGTATATTACAGTAAATTAGGGGCATAGATAACATCAGATGGGAGTTACATTATATACAATTAAGGACATGATACCATCAGATGGGAGGTATATTACAGTAAATTATGGGCATGATAACATCAGATGGGAGGTATATTACAGTCAATTAGGGACATGATAACATCAGATGGGACGTATATTACAGTAAATTAGGGACATGATAACATCAGATGGGAGGTATATTACAGTAAATTAGGGGCATGATAACATCAGATGGGAGGTATATTACAGTCAATTAGGGACATGATAACATCAGATGGGAGGTATATTACAGTAAATTAGGGGCATGATAACATCAGATGGGAGGTATATTACAGTAAATTAGGGACATGATAACATCAGATGGGAGGTGTATTACAGTAAATTAGGGACATGATAACATCAGATGGGAGGTATATTACAGTAAATTAGGGACATGATAACATCAGATGGGAGGTATATTACAGTAAATTAGGGGCATAGATAACATCAGATGGGAGTTACATTATACACAATTAAGGACATGATAACATCAGATGGAAGGTATATTACAGTAAATTAGGGACATGATAGCATCAGATGGGAGGTATATTACAGTAAATTAGGGACATGATAACATCAGATGGGAGGTATATTGCAGTAAATTAGGGACATGATAACATCAGATGTGAGGTATATTACAGTAAATTAGGGACATGATAACATCAGATGGGAGGTATATTACAGTCAATTAGGGATATAAATAACATCAGATGGGAGGTATATTACAGTAAATTAGGGACATAAATAACATCAGATGGGAGGTATATTACAGTCAATTAGGGACGTAAATAACATCAGATGGGAGGTATATTACAGTAAATTAGGGACATAAATAACATCAGATGGGAGGTATATTACAGTAAATTAGGGACATGATAACTTCAGATGGGAGGTATATTACAGTCAATTCGGGACATAAATAACATCAGATGGGAGGTATATTACAGACAATTAAGGACATGATACGAGGGTAAGTTAATAAGTAAGTCACAAATCCATCCATCCATCATGTGCCATGCCGATAAGCGTGGCGGTCATGTTCTGCCAACTCACTCGATCACCAGAGTCGTGGATCAGCTCGGTGTTCCTGTCTTGACCATGCCATGCGACCAAGCCATCCAGGTATTCACTTCTCAGTCTTCCCCTTGGTCTCTTCCCTTCGATCTTGCCAGTTGTCACCAAGTTCTCCAATCCATTTCTTCTCATAACATGCCAAAAAAATTGTGAGTCTACGTCTAATATCTCTAATCAGCTTACGATCTTCATGTGTTTCTTGAAGGACTTGTTCATTGGTCTTTCTGTCTGTCCATGGGTATACTTTGCATTTTCCTCAGAAACCACATTTTCACAGCCATCAGCTGTTTTTCAGCTTGACTGCTTATTGTCCACGCTGCACATCCATACAAAAGTATAGGGTCTCTGTAGCACTTCATCACTCTTTTTCTCGTTTCAATTTCTAAACCAAGTTTTCACTTCACATTCAACTTCGGCGTCACTCGCGAAATGTCTCCTGCCAAGGTGAGTTTTAAGTGGACTTAGACCCTAGCGATTGTAAAGTGGCGCATAGCTGGCTAGAAAAAGTTACGAGGGCGAGACAATAAGTAAGTCACACAGTTCTGTGAGATGGCGGGTAAATGAAAAAATAGCACGCAGTTCTATGCAGCCGGTTTGGGAGGACTGATAAAACGATGGGATAAGTGCATCAATGTTGGTGGAAATTATGTTGAGAAATAAAGGGACAATGTATTTATAAACATAAACTGGTTTCAAGTTGTTATCATAATTAGTTATTTTTCTACAGCCATTTGTGACTTACTTATTAACTTACCCTCGTACCATCAGATGGGATGTATATTACAGACAATTAAATGCATGGATAACATAAGACAGCAGGTGCATCACAGACAATTAGGTGCAAGGATAACATCAGATGGGAGGTGCATCACAGACAATTAGGTGCAAGGATAACATCAGATGGGAGATGCATCACAGACAGTTAGGTGCAAGGATAACATCAGATGGGAGGTGCATCACAGACAATTAGGTGCAAGGATAACATAAGACAGCAGGTGCATCACAGACAATTAGGTGCAAGGATAACATCAGATGGGAGGTGCATCACAGACAATTAGGTGCAAGGATAACATCAGATGGGAGGTGCATCATAGACAATTAGATGCAAGGATAACATCAGATGGGAGGTGCATCACAGACAATTAGGTGCAAGGATAACATCAGATGGGAGGTGCATCACAGACAATTAGGTGCAAGGATACATCAGATGGGAGGTGCATCACAGACAATTAGGTGCAAGGATAACATAAGACAGCAGGTGCATCACAGACAATTAGGTGCAAGGATAACATCAGATGGGAGGTGCATCACAGACAATTAGGTGCAAGGATAACATCAGATGGGAGGTGCATCACAGACAATTAGGTGCAAGGATAACATAAGACAGCAGGTGCATCACAGACAATTAGGTGCAAGGATAACATCAGATGGGAGGTGCATCACAGACAATTAGGTGCAAGGATAACATCAGATGGGAGGTGCATCACAGACAATTAGGTGCAAGGATAACATCAGATGGGAGGTGCATCACAGACAATTAGGTGCAAGGATAACATCAGATGGGAGGTGCATCACAGACAATTAGGTGCAAGGATAACATCAGATGGGAGGTGCATCACAGACAATTAGGTGCAAGGATAACATAAGACAGCAGGTGCATCACAGACAATTAGGTGCAAGGATAACATAAGACAGCAGGTGCATCACAGACAATTAGGTGCAAGGATAACATCAGATGGGAGGTGCATCACAGACAATTAGGTGCAAGGATAACATCAGATGGGAGGTGCATCACAGACAATTAGGTGCAAGGATAACATCAGATGGGAGGTGCATCACAGACAATTAGGTGCAAGGATAACATCAGATGGGAGGTGCATCACAGACAATTAGGTGCAAGGATAACATCAGATGGGAGGTGCATCACAGACAATTAGGTGCAAGGATAACATCAGATGGGAGGTGCATCACAGACAATTAGGTGCAAGGATAACATCAGATGGGAGGTGCATCACAGACAATTAGGTGCAAGGATAACATCAGATGGGAGGTGCATCACAGACAATTAGGTGCAAGGATAACATCAGATGGGAGGTGCATCACAGACAATTAGGTGCAAGGATAACATCAGATGGGAGGTGCATCACAGACAATTAGATGCAAGGATAACATCAGATGGGAGGTGCATCACAGACAATTAGGTGCAAGGATAACATCAGATGGGAGGTGCATCACAGACAATTAGGTGCAAGGATAACATCAGATGGGAGGTGCATCACAGACAATTAGGTGCAAGGATAACATAAGACGGCAGGTGCATCACAGACAATTAGGTGCAAGGATAACATCAGATGGGAGGTGCATCACAGACAATTAGGTGCAAGGATAACATCAGATGGGAGGTGCATCACAGACAATTAGGTGCAAGGATAACATAAGACAGCAGGTGCATCACAGACAATTAGGTGCAAGGATAACATCAGATGGGAGGTGCATCACAGACAATTAGGTGCAAGGATAACATCAGATGGGAGGTGCATCACAGACAATTAGGTGCAAGGATAACATCAGATGGGAGGTGCATCACAGACAATTAGGTGCAAGGATAACATCAGATGGGAGGTGCATCACAGACAATTAGGTGCAAGGATAACATCAGATGGGAGGTGCATCACAGACAATTAGGTGCAAGGATAACATCAGATGGGAGGTGCATCACAGACAATTAGGTGCAAGGATAACATAAGACAGCAGGTGCATCACAGACAATTAGGTGCAAGGATAACATCAGATGGGAGGTGCATCACAGACAATTAGGTGCAAGGATAACATCAGATGGGAGGTGCATCACAGACAATTAGGTGCAAGGATAACATCAGATGGGAGGTGCATCACAGACAATTAGGTGCAAGGATAACATCAGATGGGAGGTGCATCACAGACAATTAGGTGCAAGGATAACATCAGATGGGAGGTGCATCACAGACAATTAGGTGCAAGGATAACATCAGATGGGAGGTGCATCACAGACAATTAGGTGCAAGGATAACATCAGATGGGAGGTGCATCACAGACAATTAGGTGCAAGGATAACATCAGATGGGAGGTGCATCACAGACAATTAGGTGCAAGGATAACATCAGATGGGAGGTGCATCACAGACAATTAGGTGCAAGGATAACATCAGATGGGAGGTGCATCACAGACAATTAGGTGCAAGGATAACATCAGATGGGAGGTGCATCACAGACAATTAGGTGGAAGGATAACATCAGATGGGAGGTACATCACAGACAATTAGGTGCAAGGATAACATCAGATGGGAGGTGCATCACAGACAAGTACGTTCATGGAGCCTTCTATTATTAGACAGGAGGTACATTTCATTTCAATTGTTTGGATTTTATTTGAGTTGTTAGAATTACACATCTGCGGACGATTTGGCAGCAGACCGTCTTGCGTTGACTTTTACGAAATGGTATGGGTGCCGGTCGTTCAGAAAGCAATGGTAAACTACTGAACGTAAATTTGCCAAGAGATCACAATAGCAAAAAATGCAGGTGTTGACTGCCACATCCTGTAAAGGATATGCAACTAAATTTAACTGTTAGAATTAAACAAATGGAATACACCTCGTGCTCATGTTTTTTTTTAAATTTATGATATAAAAGTTCTTGTTAAGAACAATCTCATTGAAATTATTTAATCTTTCAGGAGCGACAGATATCCAGGATATGAGGCAATGACTGAACCTGATGGGACGTTTGCCGCTGACAGACCTGCGACGAGAGCTAGTGATAGATCTGTAGATGTAACCAGTGATAGATCAATAGATATTACCAGTGATAGATCTATAGAGATAACCAGTGATAGACCTAAAGAGATAACCAGTGACAGATCTATAGAGTTAACCAGTGATAGATCTATGGACGCTACCAGTAGACAGTACTTCCACAATGCAACAATCACCGCCGCTGACCACGTGGAGGACGACGTGTCTGTCAGCCAGTTAGTACTGATTGTCTTCGCTCTTGCGATGTCCATGTTTATAATCTGTGTCAACAGCACGACAATCCTGGTGGTGAGACGAACCCCGAGCCTTCAGACGTTGTCCAACATGTATGTAGTGTCTCTGGCAGCCACAGACCTTGTTGTCGGTCTGGGTTTAATACCTTTATCTATGTTCTATGTTCCATCTATAAGAAATCAGTACTTCGACAGGAACATACAGTTATGCCTCTTGCTGCTGGGCATCAACTTGGGCATGGCTATTGTGTCTACTATTCACATGGTCTTCATTGCAATAGACAGGTACATGTACATCACACAACCTTTCATCTACCAGACGGTTATCAGTAGAAAGATTATTTACATCATTATTGCCGCCACATGGTCGTTTGGACTGTTCTACGCGCTACTCCCCCAGGCAATCCATAACCAAGACAATGAGGTCAACACCTGTGACATCACACAAGTTATGCCTGTAGGGTACATGTTTTATGCTAATGTGTCTATTTACATAACCAGCGTCATCATCGACATGGCCATGTATTCACAAATCTTGCATACGGCCTACAAACAAAGGAGAGTAATTCAGTCTAAGACTGTTGTGGTACAACCGCCGCGCTCAAGTAATGTATTTACTACAAATATGTGCCAGAGAGACGACACGGAACCATCTCACCAGAAGCTGCAGTCAGTGGCTCAATATCAAGTCAGCAAGCGAGAAGTAGCTTCAGAAACACAGCAAGGGATCAATAGTGTCTCTCTGGCATGGAAAACACCAACTCGTCGTTTGAAAAGTGTGAAATTCTTCATGACAGTATTTGGAGTCTACTTTATCTGTGTAACTCCCACTGTCATGTGTATGGGCATTGACTACTACTGGCCTCTGCCAAGGTTTCTCTACAATATGTTTAACCTGTTAGCACTGCTCAACTCCGGAATGAACTTCATCATCTTTGTGGCATTAAACGCCAGATTCAGAATGGCACTGCTCAAGCTGTTTCGATATCCAGGAGTGGTGAATATGATGGAGACCACAGACGCTTCTGTCTTGGACAACTGAGTTGTGTATATTTTGTATCTGTTTATGTACAATTAGCTACACTATGAGTGTATTGTTTATTGTTGCTGAAATTTGACCCGCTTTATTGCATGTACATTTATTTTATAAACACTGCAAAAGTAGGAAATCAAGGAGATAGATACACAGTAGGAAACTATGGTTTAGGAGAGAGAAATGAAAGAGGATACAGACTCGTAGAGTGGGCAAAAGAGCAGGAAATGATTGTAGGAAACACCTGGTTCAAACAACACCCTAGAAGATTATGGACATGGAGGAGTCCTGATACCAGGATTAGAAACCAGATTGACTACATTCTGATTAGCAGAAGATTTAGAAACGCATTAACATTAGCAAAAACAGTTCCCAGTGCTGATTGTTATAGTGACCACAGATTACTCACAGGAACATTGAGGATAAAGTTGAAGAAAGTCAAGTATATAACAGGAAACACTAAATATGATTTGTGTACATTGAGTAATGACAAGGAAATACAAAACAAATTCAACATAGAAGTACAGAACAGATTTGATATATTGTCTGATCTAGAGATCCTATTCCAGGATGTGGGTGATCAATGGGAAATGTTGAAGAATTCAATCAGTTTGGCTGTCAGAAACAACTATTCCAAAATTAAAGAAGGTGGGTCGTAAGAAATGGATGACTGAAGAAATTTTACACCTCATGGAAACAAGAAGACTCAGCAAAAATAATTCTGTCAAATATGAAGAAATTCACAGACAAGTCAGAACATTATGTAAGGAGGCAAAAGAAGCATGGCTTGCGGAAAAGTGCTTAGAAATTGAAAGCCAACACAACAGTCAAAATACCAAATTAGTGCACAAAAGAATTCAGGAACTTACTAATAAAAGAACAAGTACATCAACCGGGTGTCTAAAAACTGAAGATGGCAAAATCACAATAGAAAAAGACCAGATTCTACAGGTATGGACAGATTATGTGAAACACCTTTATGATGATAACAGAGACGAACAGTATGATATTAGATTTAATAATGAAGGACCGCCAATTTGGAGATGGAAGTTCGAAATGTTCTTAAGCATATGAAAGCTGGCAAGGCCCCCGGTGCAGATAACATCACAACAGAAATGATTAAAGCTTTAGAAGAATTTGGACTAGATCAAGTCACCAGACTGCTGAACACATTATATGATACTGGAGATATACCTCCTGAATTATGTAACTCTGTATTTATTGCAATCCCAAAGAAATTAGGAACCTTGGAATGTGATCAACATAGAACAATTAGTATAATGAGTCACATCACAAGATTTTGCTAAGAATTATCATGCAAAGAATGAGGAAGAAGATACAACCTGAAATAGGGGAAGAACAATGCGGGTTTGTAGAAGGAAAGGGTACAGTAAATGCTGTGTATATGCTGCGAACAGTTATTGAACGTGCTATAGAAGTAAACAAGGATATACATCTTTGCTTTATTGACTATACTATTGATGGGAAAGACATTAGACTTTAAAAAAACATATATTGGAAACAACAAGCTGCAATAAGGATTGATAATGAAGTGGGACAGTATCAGCCAATTAAGAGAGGTGTTAGGCAGGGATGTGTGATGTCTCCAGATCTTTTTTCCCTGTACAGTGAAAATATTTTCAGAAATGTAGAGGATATAAATGGAATCAGCATTGGAGGACGAAACATCAATAACATTAGATATGCAGATGATACAGTATTAATTGCAGACAATGAGCAGGACCTGCAACAATTAGTAGATGCGGTTGTTGTACACAGTGAGCAACTGGGGTTAGAATTAAATTGTAAAAAGACTCAGGTTATGGTCGTCAGTAGGAAGGAAGAAGTGCCACAATGTAATATACAAGTAAATGGAAATATTCTTCAACAAGTGAATCGGTACAATTATCTTGGAACAGTTATAACATCTGATGGGAGATGCCTTGAAGAGATTAGAACAAGAATCGCCATGGCGAAAGTAGCCTTTAGCAAGATGAAAAACATTCTGACCAATAAGAAGATGTCAATTGAAACGAGAAAAAGAGTGTTGAGGGGATACATAGAGCCTGTTCTTTTGTATGGATGTGAAACTTGGACAATGAGCAGTCAAGCTGAAAAGCATCTGATGGCTGCAGAAATGTGGTTTCTGAGGAAAATGCAAAGAATACCATGGACAGACAGAAAAACCAATGACCAAGTACTACAGGAGACAAATGAACATCGTAAACTGATTAGAGAAATTAGACGTAGACAGTCAAAAGTTTTTGGACATGTTATGAGAAGAAATGGATTGGAGAACTTAGTGACAACTGGCAGGATCGAGGGGAACAGACCAAGAGGAAGACCGAGAGGAAAATACCTGGATGGCTTGGCCACATGGCATGGACGAGACAGGAACAATGAGCTGATCTACGACAATTGTGATCGAGTGAAATGGCGAGTCATGACCGCCCACGCTTTCCGGCATGGCACATGATTGATTGATTGATTGATCTATGAACGTGGTTTTGATAACTCTTACACGACTTGTACCTGTTATGTAAGGTTACTATTATTTATAATTGTTTACCTTTAATTTGATTTATAATATTTAAATGTTCCATTTATAATAACCAATTAAAGAAGGTATGATGTTTACGGGACTATCGTATAAATGTACAATAAGTAGACCATAACAATGAAGCTTTGTCTAATGTATGAATGTACAATAAATAGACCATAACAATGAAGCTTTGTCTAATGTATGAATGTACAATAAATAGACCATAACAATGAAGCTTTGTCTAATGTATGAATGTACAATAAATAGACCATAACAATGAAGTTTTGTCTAATGTATGAATGTACAATAAATAGACCATAACAATGAAGCTTTGTCTAATGTATGAATGTACAATAAATAGACCCATAACAATGAAGTTTTGTCTAACGTATGAATGTACAATAAATAGACCATAACAATGAAGTTTTTTCTAACGTATGAATGCTACAATAAATAGACCATAACAATGAAGTTTTGTCTAATGTATGAATGTACAATAAATAGACCATAACAATGAAGTTTTTTCTAATGTATGAATGTACAATAAATAGACCATAACAATGAAGCTTTTTCTAATGTATGAATGTACAATAAATAGACCATAACAATGAAGTTTTGTCTAACGTATGAATGTACAATAAATAGACCATAACAATGAAGTTTTGTCTAATGTATGAATGTACAATAAATAGACCATAACAATGAAGTTTTGTCTAACGTATGAATGTACAATAAATAGACCATAACAATGAAGTTTTGTCTAATGTATGAATGTACAATAAATAGACCATAACAATGAAGTTTTGTCTAATGTATGAATGTACAATAAATAGACCATAACAATGAAGTTTTGTCTAATGTATGAATGTACAATAATAGACCATAACAATGAAGTTTTGTCTAACGTATGAATGTACAATAAATAGACCATAACAATGAAGTTTTTGTCTAATGTATGAATGTACAATAAATAGACCATAACAATGAAGCTTTGTCTAATGTATGAATGTACAATAAATAGACCATAACAATGAAGTTTTGTCTAATGTATGAATGTACAATAAATAGACCATAACAATGAAGCTTTGTCTAATGTATGAATGTACAATAAATAGACCATAACAATGAAGTTTTGTCTAACGTATGAATGTACAATAAATAGACCATAACAATGAAGTTTTTTCTAACGTATGAATGTACAATAAATAGACCATAACAATGAAGTTTTGTCTAATGTATGAATGTACAATAAATAGACCATAACAATGAAGCTTTGTCTAATGTATGAATGTACAATAAATAGACCATAACAATGAAGTTTTGTCTAATGTATGAATGTACAATAAATAGACCATAACACTGAAGCTTTTTCTAACGTATGAATGTACAATAAATAGACCATAACAATGAAGTTTTTTCTAACGTATGAATGTACAATAAATAGACCATAACACTGAAGCTTTTTCTAACGTATGAATGTACAATAAATAGACCATAACAATGAAGCTTTGTCTAATGTATGAATGTACAATAAATAGACCATAACAATGAAGTTTTGTCTAATGTATGAATGTACAATAAATAGACCATAACAATGAAGCTTTGTCTAACGTATGAATGTACAATAAATAGACCATAACAATGAAGCTTTGTCTAATGTATGAATGTACAATAAATAGACCATAACAATGAAGTTTTGTCTAATGTATGAATGTACAATAAATAGACCATAACACTGAAGCTTTTTCTAACGTATGAATGTACAATAAATAGACCATAACAATGAAGCTTTGTCTAATGTATGAATGTACAATAAATAGACCATAACAATGAAGTTTTGTCTAATGTATGAATGTACAATAAATAGACCATAACAATGAAGCTTTGTCTAACGTATGAATGTACAATAAATAGACCATAACAATGAAGCTTTGTCTAATGTATGAATGTACAATAAATAGACCATAACAATGAAGTTTTGTCTAATGTATGAATGTACAATAAATAGACCATAACACTGAAGCTTTTTCTAACGTATGAATGTACAATAAATAGACCATAACAATGAAGTTTTGTCTAATGTATGAATGTACAATAAATAGACCATAACAATGAAGTTTTGTCTAATGTATGAATGTACAATAAATAGACCATAACAATGAAGCTTTGTCTAATGTATGAATGTACAATAAATAGACCATAACAATGAAGTTTTGTCTAATGTATGAATGTACAATAAATAGACCATAACACTGAAGCTTTTTCTAACGTATGAATGTACAATAAATAGACCATAACAATGAAGTTTTTTCTAACGTATGAATGTACAATAAATAGACCATAACAATGAAGCTTTTTCTAACGTATGAATGTACAATAAATAGACCATAACACTGAAGCTTTTTCTAACGTATGAATGTACAATAAATAGACCATAACACTGAAGCTTTTTCTAACGTATGAATGTACAATAAATAGACCATAACAATGAAGTTTTGTCTAATGTATGAATGTACAATAAATAGACCATAACAATGAAGCTTTTTCTAACGTATGAATGTACAATAAATAGACCATAACACTGAAGCTTTTTCTAACGTATGAATGTACAATAAATAGACCATAACACTGAAGCTTTTTCTAACGTATGAATGTACAATAAATAGACCATAACAATGAAGTTTTTTCTAACGTATGAATGTACAATAAATAGCCCATAACAATGAAGCTTTTTCTAACGTATGAATGTACAATAAATAGACCATAACACTGAAGCTTTTTCTAACGTATGAATGTACAATAAATAGACCATAACAATGAAGTTTTTTTTAACGTATGAATGTACAATAAATAGACCATAACAATGAAGCTTTTTCTAACGTATGAATGTACAATAAATAGACCATAACACTGAAGCTTTTTCTAACGTATGAATGTACAATAAATAGACCATAACACTGAAGCTTTGTCTAATGTATGAATGTACAAAACACAAATTACAAAACCACTAACGTATGAATGCAAAACATGCAAACTAGAACACCGATTCTGTAAGTAACGTATGACACATTATGTAAACCACATCACTATGCTTGACTAACGTATGAATGAATGTGCACATGCAAACCACAATAGAATGCTTTGACTAAAGTATGAATGTGCACATGCCAACCACAACAGGATGCTTTGATTAACTTATGAATTTGCACATGCAAACCATAATATGATGTTTTGACTAACGTACGAATGTGCACATGCAAACCACAACATGATGCTTTGACTAAGGTATGAATGTGCACATGCAAACCATAATAGGATGCTTTGACTAACTTATGAATGTGCACACGCAAACCACAACACGATGCTCTGACTAAGGTATGAATGTGCACATGCAAACCGTAACAGGATGCTTTGACTAACGTATGAATGTGCACATGCAAACCACACCAGAATGCTTTCACTAACGTATGAATGGACAAAAAACGCACCACAAAACCGAGACTTTCACTGACGAACGAATGTACAATATGCGAATAATAACAACTCAGATACAAACGAGCCCGATTACTTCTCTGTGAAGGTGTTTTGGTGACTCTTACAGGAGGGAGCCTCTTATTTATGGCTAATAGTGTTTATCATTTATTTCCTGTTATTCTTGTTCTATTATTTAAATGTTTTAGTTTTAATAACCAATACACTTGCGAAATAACATGGATTACAAATTGGTGTATAAATTGCAACAGGATAATGCTGTACGAAAAAAGGATTATTCCCGAATCAAATCTGGCAAATTATGCCGTCTTTCAGGAGTTTATATCAACATTACTGCATTTGAATAACGAAGACACAAACCATATATAGTACGATTTATTGCTTGGCACATTTCGCTGTGTCTCGTCAGGTACTTACTGCCAACAGCCGAAACCAACATCAGACGTAACTACGGTCCCTATGCTCAAGGTATTTATACAGCTAACCTTTCGAGGGGATGACGTAATGCAACGTCTACAGGACCGGCTCGTTACAGCAGTTGGCCGAACATTCTGTGCTGCAACTCCATTTATTAGGTACAGAACCACACTTATTCCCACCCCAGCAATAAAATAATTTACCCCTCTTTACGCCACATCTAACTTAATTTACCAATTCACATGCAGGTACGAGTCTACCTACATTGGCAGAACAGAGAGGCAGTTACACACCAAGATTGTTGAACACATACCAAACTGGATTGACAAGAAACTACACACAAGCGACGGGATCACTGACGGACACACTACAATTATAAATTAACGGCGTCGTCCATTGCACGTCATGTCTTGGAAACCAGTCATGTCATTGATAGAGACAGCGCTTTTCGCGTGTTGTTTCATACACAAAATAGTCGTTTGTTAAAGTCTGCAGAAGCGACAATGATCCATATGCATAAGCCAATTTTGTGCAAACAGAAAGACATGATAGTCAATTTAAAATTACCATTGTAAACAACTGATATTACTGTGCGAACATATGTATATTTCAGCTTGAGCGATGAATCTAATTATTTTACAATACGTTGTGTGACATCTGCAGTAAGTATCTGACGAGATGCAGCGAAATGTGCCAGGCAATAAATCGTACTATACATAGTTTTTGTCTTAGTTATTCAAATTAACTACGGGAAAACATTGTTTTGAATTACTGCAGTTAATTTTAATTAAACTGTTGAACTGGTTTATTACTGGGATTACCACTGCATACCATATTGTTCATTAAACATTCACGTTTTTATGTGTATTATGTGTGTGTCGCTGGTGATATGATCTCGAATTTAGTCAACCAACCAGCAACAAAACAACCACCCCACCATCAAACAATCCAATCAACCATTCAACCAATCAATCAGTAACCCAACCATCCAATCAACCAACCATCCGAACAACCAATCAACCAACCATAACACAAATCAGTCAAGCTGTGTTCTGAGAGCTTAACAATTTATAGAACGGATTTATTATTCTAAGAAATTAGTAAGATGGCTTGGCTAAAGCTGCGAGGACCCTGTCTTGCTCGTTGTTTAATATCCATGTATATTCCTCACACAGAAAGGAGCATGCTTAACCAAGTTAACAAATTTAAATAGCTCTCGACAATCATAACATTCATTGGAAGATGAATGTCAGTCTTCAATGACAGAATAGACCTCAGAAAAGCGACCTTTTAGAACATAAGAGTATCGTTAACAACAAGTCACGTTCATTAAATGTCAAACAGATATTGTTGTCTGACAGACCTTGAATATAATCCTCTGGTGCGACCAATTAGGGAGAGCTTTGAGGTAAATGAGATACTGTTTCAAAGACGAATGCGGCGAATATATTTGACTGAAACTGAAAACGATTACCTGGAAGAGGTTGTTGAAAGTGGAACATTATATACAATTACAAGAAGTGACAAAGTGTTATTTTGTCGTGTAAAGAGAAGAGAATCGATGGAAAACATCGTGATCAGCGAAAGATCAGCGGTAAAAGAGACAAGGACGGACGTATATAAATTATGCTGGGTGGGCTGGGGCGGTGGCACAGAGAGATATAATGAACATAATTGATCCAGACAACCGTCTACCAACATCTGTGGAGATGCGTGAACTTTAACGCTTGTTGGAAAGATTAGCTAAAGAAACACTTGAAGTTTAAGGAGCCATGTTTCTGTGAGGGTAGGTTTGGGTGGCTAGCAATGATACTTGATAAGGCCTTTAGATTGGACAATGTCATAAAATTAACACGCGATCGACTTAAAGCAGCAGTAAACCAAACACTCTTTGCTGCTGAACCACTTATCAGATACAAAATCACCTCGACACATTTACCATCTGTGAAAGAACTATTGACTCCTTACAACAAATGAAACTTTATTTATCAATTCCGTTGTGAGTGCCAAGCAACCTATATAGATAGAACGCAAAGATAATTAGCAAATCGAGAACTGAATATATACCAGAATGGGTAGCAAAAAGAGTTAATTAGTCTTTTGAAAACCACAAGCAGACTATTAAATGCCACGCGTGGCAATCCCTAAATAACTGTTAAATTACGGTTATAAAGGTAATAAGACAAAGGCGTTTGGTATATTATATTTGACGAACAACAAAAGAATGCTCAATTATGATGAGGCCTCAACAATTAAGTGTTTCTAGTCAATTGTATGCAGACAGAAAGACTTTACAGTTAATTTACTATTACCGCGGAGATAACAAATGCTCCACATTCGAACAGTATGAGTGACCATATATGTTAAGTATTTCAACGAAGATATAATTCGCCTTTTTACGTCATATGATATATATCTCCATGGTATGCGCATGAACAGATGCAGCAAAATATGCTAGGCAACAAATTGTGCAACATATTGTTTATTGAACATCTTGAACCTGAATGAACATCTTGTTAAGAATTAGAATTAAATATAAAACCAGTTGGAGACGTGTGAATGTCGCATTGGCGTATAGATAGTTTATGGTACGAGCAATTCACTTGCACACACAATGCTCTTGATATCTGCAAAATGAGACCCAACATTTCCTAGTTTCACCAGTAACAAGGACGTGTGTATAATGACAATATTAGCCGATGATCTATAAATGATGGTGCTGAGCTTCAAGAACATAATACTTACTGCTATCTGAAACCGACGATCAAGGAATTCTACACCTGGCAGTTCGTTTTCTAGAAAATGTTCAACACTAACGCCGTATTCTGGACATACTCGACTGACTAGGCTTTGAGCGTTAAACATTTTGCAGCAGGCGATTGTACAAGAGCCCTGTATCATAGTCACGGCACCATGCTGTCTTGCCTGAAACAAGGAAACAACACAATCTACACTAGTTGGCTACTGAAGGCCCAATTATATTCTACTATATATGTATAGGAACGAACAAACAAACAATATTTTCAAAGGGTTAAGAATTGGGCAAGCAGGCCCGTCTACCATTCTGCTCTTCTATCAATCTCTGTCATACATAAGGGGGACTGTGTGGTCTCGAGGTATGGTGTCCGCCTCGAGTGCTGGAGATCCCGGGTTCATGCCTGTCAAGGTGTTAGATTATAGTAGAACAGACTAGTGACAGAAGAGGGGCAAAGACTAAGAGGACATAGAGACAGGACCTCTATAAAGGTATAGACAGAATAGAGACAGCACCCAAGCTAGGACTTAAGAATAGCCATAAGACTAGACTCGGGTGGGGACACTAACGTATTAGAGTTAGGACAACAGAGGGACCGACCCGAGAACAGGGCGGGTACATTGGGTCACGGGGAATACCGTGACGACGTAAACTAGAATAGAACTTTAGAGGGTAACGAGTACTAAGACCACAGTGCTGCGTGCAAAGAGAACGACACGCAGAGTTGTGGGACACCACGAGGGAATTTGACCACGTAGGCAAGCGACAAACTGAGCAGCTTCAGACAGCGACAAGACGGCCTTCCGACTGGACGTAGTGTTGTTCTGAAGCCATTATCTATTGTTGTGAACGCATGCGATGTTAACGAGAGAGTGATCAGGTGTGATGATATGTATCTATATATTGTGTGTCGAGTGGCGATCATTATATTGATGTGACAGGCAAATAACGCCATGTTTGATTGTCAGGCTAATAACGCCTTGTTTGATTGTCAGGCTTGCCTGAAATAAATTCCGTGTAAAACATCTGTACGAGCTGTAGTTATATTTGAGGTACGGATGACGTTGCCTGATTGCGAGTAAACGCAAGACTGTGACAGGCAACGTGTAATGGTGTCAGAAGCTACGGACCAAACGCATGCCCAAATGCACGCCTAAATGTTAAATTGAGATTGCTAGCGGAGTGAAACGCTCGAATGAACGCAGTAGCGAAGTATGTTGGAACGATTCATTGAGTGAGAACGAAAGATTGTGAAGTGCGCGTAATGACCTGTGAATGAACTGATTACCGTCGCCAGTGTGTAAACGTATGATTTTTGATCGAAGAAATTTAGAGCAGAATGAAATGTAATGTAATGTTGTGATTCTAACTTGTGTTGTTAAAGACGTTTCAGCTGAAGGTCAAGCCTGAAGACATGACGACAAACAGAGACATTACGACATTTACAATTACACAAACTTAAACATAATAACCACATTTCAGTGTTCTGGCCAGGCAAATTGTGGTACATTTTGTGCATTTTAGTGTAATTTATTTATGCCAGTGTAATGGTAAATTTACGCCAGATATTAATTGTTTGCGCTCTATACACCAGATTGTGCATGAAAATGTTTCCATCCAGCCGAGAGTAGCTATAGAAGCAGAGAAGATTTTTCCCCGAACGAAGAAAAGATCCTAATCATCGTCAACGATCAGATAAGTACACATAATTTTGACTTGCATTATAAAGTGGTATCTTTATTTTTCATATTTTCACTGTAAGGTGACTATTATACAATTAATTATAATTGTATTTATGAGAGTGTGTGAAAGATAAATAATAATCATGTCAACACTTAAAGAATGTATAGAAGCAGGGATAGCACTAGGTTATAGTGGGGATAAACAAGAACAATGGGCAAAAGCTGAATTTAAAGAATACACTGATAGGCAAGATGCAGCAGACACAGAGAAAAAATACAAACAGAGAGATGAGAGGGCGAAAGAACGGTTGCACCAGAAGGAGCTCGCAGAGATAGCTGAAAGTACTAAAATAAAACAACTAGAGATATGGTGTCCTCCTCGAGTCCTGGAGGTCCCGGGTTCATGCCCCGGTGAGGACCGGGATTTATTTTTTTCTTCACGTGGACTTCTAGTAATAAAATTTCCCCTGGTCTCTGGGTAGTGAGACTGTGTGTATTGTTGCGCACGTAAAATATCCCTTGGCTGATGGAAATCGAAAAAGAGCAGCCTATCGGCGCTGCCCGGACAAAATTTCGAGTTAAAAATCTACCCAAAGTATTTCAGGATCCTCGCCGGAGCTACAGAGTTCGTGCACTGAGCAGAGTTTCTCCAGACTCATGTTTGAGTTAGGAGGAGAACGGAGCACTTATGGGTTACACCCGTGTGCCGTGATATTGATCCATCGACAAAACTAAACTAAACTTTCATACATTATTTCATCCACACATCATTCATAGTTAACTGAGAACAACAACAATATAAAAGACATTCATTATAAAGGCATGAAAAAATACAAAAATCAATACTACACGACTAAGTAATATTAATGAATGTGGCAATTGTTATTAGCTATGTGGAATAGATTGGTCTACCTAAAAGGGACTGGCTGTTATACTATAGTTTTATTATTATTATTATTATTATTATTATTATTATTATTATTATTATTATTATTATTATTATTATATGTCACATACCGAGCGTGTGAAACGTAAGATAGTGCATGATGGTGGAAATGATCATGTGTTCACATGCATCCATTGTGGATGAATATTTACAACGCAAATTGACCTTATCAGGCACATTCGCCACCGCCATGGGTTGTAGTTATTATGCCTTTTTGAAGAACAATGTAACAAACTATCGTCTGTCAAGACGTCAAGGTGCCAATGAATAATAATAATAATAATAATAATAATAATAATTATTATTATTATTATTATTATTATTATTATTATTATTATTATTAAGGGAGAAGGTAATCTGTCCTGAGATAGTGTTCGAATAATTTGCGATTATATGTATAGGGATTGGTGTCGTCTTTGATTCCTTGTGATTTTTCCACAGCTAAGCTGTGGAGTACGTTAAGGTTGATTATATAAGCCTATCCTAGTTTCGGAATTTGTAATATATTTAGTCGTTTATTTATTTCTAGCATTATATTTAAACAATGGCAAAAGGTAATTTGGGGCATTCCGAAGTAGGATTTTGTGAATTAGTTTGGCCTTATTGAAAAGTAGGCGTTTGCGGAGTGGTAGTAATTAAAGGCGTTTATGCAGGCTAGGATTGTCACTTACGTGACAATTAAACTCATAGCCCGTTACTGGAGTGAGTAAAGTCGCTTGGCGATTGAATTGGAACAACCGTCCCAGATTATAGAGCAGTAGTCAAAATATGTCTGTATGTGAGAAGTATGAAACAACCGTCCCAGATTGTAGAGCAGTAGTCAAAATATGTCTCTATGTGAGAAGTATGAAATATCTTCTTTGCTTTTTATCAAGGAAATTTTTAATTTTGGGGAGTTTGTAGACTTTTTTTGCTGTTTGTTTAGCGAGCGCCTGAACTTGGGAATTAAAGGTTAGGTTCAATTACACTTTCTACTGACATGCTATCGATGTGAAGTTGAAGTGATCTGTGTGAATCTAGAGTTTGATGTCTTTGTCTGGTTGTTAATAACATAGATTTTGCTTTAGGGATGTTAATTTGCTTACGATTTGCATAGCTCCACATAACTACATTACTTAATTCTTGTTGTAATGACGACTCCAGAAAATTAGTTTTCAGTGTTTGTATACACTGTGCCGTCGTCTGCAAATAGATTACAGGACGACGAAAGATGCAAACGTAGATCGTTAATGTATATGGCAAATAATAGAGGGCCAAGAATTGAGTCCTGGGGTAATTCAATATTGAAGGTAATGGTTTGAGACAGTGATTTATTGTGTGATACTACTTGCTTTCTGTTTGACAGGAAAGGGTTTCTTAAAGTCACAACATTAGGGCCAATTCTCATTGTTTCTAGATTTTAAAATAACACTAACATGGTCTGTCATATCAAATCCTTTTCTGAAATCGGTGTCATGTTTTCGACGTGAAGTTGAAGTGATCTGTGTGAATTTAGAGTTTGAAGTCTTTGTCTGGTTGTTAATAACATAGATTTTGTGTTAGGGATGTTAATTTGCATAGCTTCAGCTCATTATGTCTTGATCTATGTGAAGGCCTAACAGTTTCTACCCCTACGGCAGTATCTTCTATGATACTTCCTTGCGCCTAGCAGTAGCACCATGCACAAGACAAAGAAACACATCCTCAAGTAACCGAAAGGAGGACGAATGTAGTTCACCAAAACACAGCACATTACCTCCACAACAGCGTTCACCATGAATTCCGTCCCTCGGGAGAAGACGTCCATTTCAAAGACTCCAGGCGGGCCATGCCAGAGAATCGTTCTGGACTTGCCTATGACGTCAGCAAACATTGCCTGAGTCTTGGCGCCAATATCCAGTCCCATCCAGCCTGCACAACACAAGAGTATGAGTCTGTATGCAGGAGCAACAATGACGGAGCCACATAAACCAGTGTATGAGTCTGTATGCAGGTACAACAATGATGTAGCCACATATGATGTTCCATAACACAAGTGTATGAGTCTGTATGCAGGTACAACAATGACGTAGCCACATATATGATGTTCCATAACACAAGTGTATGAGTCTGTATGCAAGTACATGAATGGCGTAGTCGCATATATAACAACGAGATATGAATGGTTGCTTTTAGAAAATATGATTGATTATATGCGAAATGAGCAAACCCGTTTACTCAAACAGTTTATATGTTCAATTACGGGTGCACATTATACTACCCGGGACAGACAGATAGACATACAGACATACACGAAAACAGACATGCAAGCAGGAAGGCAGGCAGACAGAAAGGCAGACAGGCAGGTAGCCACCCAGACAGTTAGACAGACAAACAGACAGACAGACAGACAGACAGACAGATGAATGGATTAGCCGACGGATAGATGGACATACAGACAGGCAACCAGGAAGCAGTGTTGCCATCTCCCTTTGATGAAAAAGAACCAAAATCGACCCAAAAAGCACCATAAAGCACGAAAATCTTTTGGAAAGCACAACACAATTTTAAAACGCACCAACTGTTTTTATTACAAATGTAACAAGGTAGCACATTAAAATTTATTATTATCACTGAATATTAGAATGAAGTTTATTCCAGATCTGCCAAATGCCAGTCAGACAACTCCTCTTCAGTTTCTGTAGCTATTTCCTGCTGTGTTTGCTCCTGCGATGATGATGATGATGATGATGATTGAAAGAAACGTGTATGTGCCTCTTGTGATCCAATGTTTCGTAGAATATCCTTAGGTAGTTTATAATAATGACAGCATTTGCCATATCTTTTCATTCCATATCTCATCATCATCATCATCATCTTTCACTTCTGCCGTCAAGCGTCGTGGGGAGGAATAATTTGCGTTCCAGCGCCCGGTGGACGGCACTGGATAGTGTCATTCCGTGTGGTTGTACAATGTCTCTGATGTCGTCAATCCATTTTCTTCTTGGACGTCCTCGTGGTCTCGTCGCAGATGATCTTTGAGGTAAGGCCAGTGATGGTAGTTGCTGATGTTGCATTCTAACAACATGGCCAAACCACTTGATCTTCTGTCTTTCAATAAATGTGGCACAAGGTGTTGATCCCACAGTCTGTCTGATAGTAGCATTTCTTACTCGGTCTCGGATTGTTAAGTTGGCAGCTCTCCTCAGGCATCTCATTTCGCAGGTGTTGATTTTGCGAAGGTGTAATTTGGATAAAGTCCAGGTTTGAGATTGGTAGCATAGGGTTGGTGTGAATATGCTGTTTATTATCTGTCGTTTTGCGGACATGGGTATGTTTGGATGTTTCAGTAAGGGTGACAGTTGATATGTAAGTGCACTAGCTTTTTGACATCTGATTTCAATTTCTCTGTCCAATCTGCCATCCTCTGTGATCATACTTCCAAGGTATTTGAATTCTTTAACTTGTTTCAGAGGTGTGTTATTTATCTGTATACTTAGTGGGCCTGGCGATCTGCTAACTTGCATTACTTCGGTTTTGGCTGTGTTTATACTCATATTGTATCTGCTGCAGGTTGAACTCAGATTAGTAATATGATTTTGTAGTCTGCCCTCGTCGCTGTAAAACAGGCACTGATCATCTGCAAATAGAAGTTCATTTATTCCCTGTGGGTCAGTTGTTTCATCTGGAGTAAAGAGTTCTAAATTTTCTGAATCTGGTCTGTCGAGACTTGCTTCTTTGGAAATTCTGTCCATTGTGCATGTAGATATTTGACACAAAGTGAATGTTGACTAAGTGACAGATAGAGTGGCTATGGTTGTGTCTAGGGTATGTCCTTGTAACAATGTGATGTTGAACAACAGATTAATCAAGATGCATCACCACCAAACACCAGTCAGTGAACAAGCGTTAATTTGCGCACATAATATTCCTTTAATTCTGAATTAACACAGACACATGTAACATATAAATCCAGGAACAATAATTCTCTAAGAATATATCTCCATCCCAATGGAACACGTCGAATAACACTGCCTCTCAAGGCTACTAAAATCTCGTCCCACACGACAGGTATACTAGCCTCTCTCTAGGCCCGACTCAAAGTAACCCACTATGGGTCTAGAATTCCACTCACTATCCCTGGAACCCACAGTGCGGAGTTATCTTCCAAACTCCGTCACAATTCTTCACTTTTTCAGACCACGACCTTCTCCTGGTCTGGTCTACACTCAACTCCCTCTCAGCTCGGAGTTTCAACCTCAACCCCCCGTCAATCTTTGTCCCTGTCTTTTTAAACAATTCTATGCCCCCTCACAATGATCCACACAAACACCACCTCACTGCTCCAACTGTCTGCCCCTTCTTGCAGCCCCTCTACCTTACACCCAACCCCGTTTATCTCCTTATATTTTCTTTCCGGTGAATGCCCTTTCACCTCGTGAACTGTTTATATTGTACGGCCACTCACCTTAATGCCACTGAACACAGGCATGTGACAATATTGAATAGCAGAGGAGAGAGCACACATCCCTGCCTCACTCCTGTATTGACTGTGAACATATCTGATATACCTTCCTGTGTTCTTACTGCACTTTGGCTCGAGTGGTACATGGCTATGATGTTTTCTAGCAGTTGCCCTTCTATCCCATAGTCTTCAAGGATGGTCCATAATTTGTATCTGTCTACTCTATCAAAAGCCTTTTCCTGATCTACAAACACAATATTCTGCTGGTCACTATATTCAATAGTTTTTTCACAAATTTGTCTAAGTGTAAATAATGCATCAGTGCAACTTTTACCTTTCCGAAAACCGAATTGTGCTTTGCTTAACTGTTGTTCAACTATTGGTCTAGCTCTTTGTTCCAAAAGTTTTGCATACATTTTCCCTATATGGCTCAGGAGTGATATTCCTCTGTATGTTTCGCACTCTCTCATATTGCCTTTCTTTTTCCATATTGGTAATATTATTGCCTGTTGCCAATCATCTGGGACTTTTGTTTCTTCCCATGCTATATTAAAAAGTCTTGTTAGCCATTTAATTCCTGTTTCCCCACAGGCCTGAATAGCTTCTGTGGTTATTCCATCTGGACCTGGTGATTTGTTTTTAGGACTTTTCTGTATAACTGCTTTGACTTCTGCAGGTATGAAATTTGGTTCTTGCTGTCCCTGGCGTTTAGGCACAAAAGTGAGGTTTCCTATGTTATCTGTGGGGTTAAGTAGTTCTTGAAAGTATTCTGCCCACCTTGCTAGTCTTTGTTGTGGATTAAATATTGGCATACCTCTTTTGCTGTTTATGATGGTGGTTGGGTTGTAACATGCATCTCTGTTTCTCATTGTGGTGACACGTTTATAAAATTCTCTTGGGCAGTCTTTGCTAAGGGTGGCCATCTGTTCACCGTATATTCTCCAGGATTCATCTTTAGATGCTCTAATTGTTCGTTTGGCATTACGTCGTGCTATTCTATAAGTAATATAGTCCTGTTCAGATTTAGTTGTGATCCACTTTTTGAATGCTACCTTCTTTTTGAATATGCTATCTTTAACTTCGGTGTTCCACCAGGCTGTTCTTAATCTTTTGTCCTGCCCTACTTTCTTTGTTCCACATTTATTTTTCAGTGTGTCGAGCATGGCAGCCTTGAAATATATCCATTCCTTATCTACGCTTGAGTGGTCATCAGGGATGTTCTTATGTAGGTTTTGGATTTCTTGATTGAATTCGTCTTTAACCGTATTTTCCTGCAGCCTCCTATAATTGATGACATGTGTTGTTACCTTTATGTTTCTTATTTTCCTGTGTGGTGAAATCTTTTTTATTATGACTGGCTTGTGATCAGTATCCGTAATTCCATATCTAATAGTCAAAAATAGCTGTCAAACTCTTGATGCTCAGTCTGTTCCGCAGTTTTGATTTTATAACTCCCATCTGACTGAAAATAGTCTCCACGTCCGCATTATAATGAGGTAAAATGAGCTCAGTTAAAGCTAAAAGGATTTTCACCGGTGGTATCCCTGTATAAGGCTATTTCTGCCCACAGTCCAAGTATGTCAGAGGTCTGTGTCCAAGGCATATGATGAAGTTTTCTCCACTGGAAATCGATGCGGGTGAGAGTAGCTGCATCTTCTACAAACATTTTAGCAAGATCCAATATACAGGGCGTCATTGGCTGTAGACATTCACTTCCACTAAGACATGACATGGACTGCAACACTCGACGGTTATCGGGCAAACGTAAAAGCAGCTGTGTCAACAGCTCTATTAAAAGCTGGATGCACCTTCCACGAACTTCTTTCTCATCAGGAACCTGGTAGGCTGCTAATTCTTTCTCAAACTCATAACCTAGATTGGGATTAGGATCTAAATAATCTTGAAAGAAACATCACTTTCTGTTATTTTTTCCCCCAGGAATAGCAATCTTTGAACTGATAGAATCAGTAAGTTGGACAGGATCGCTGAATAGTTTTGTTGGATCCTGTATATCTGCTTCGAATTTCTTATTTACACTTTGAAGTTTTCCGAGAATATGCTTGAGAAATATGAGATACACATAGTTTTTCATGCCGCTAAACATAGAATTTAGACGTTCTGCTGTATAACAGTGCTCATTGACTCTTGCTATATCAAAATGAGTTCTGAGCTCGACCCACTGCTGCAATATTCTGACAATGGCAGATTGAATGGACATCCATCGTGTCTGGCTTAATTTTACAACATTCAGCGGATGTTGTCCATCATTTATTGAAGCAAAACGCTCCCTGTATTTTGCTTGACGAAGACTTGAGTGAGAAAACCAGTCATATGGTTCTCTAATCATGAACTCTATGTTCCTGGGCAGACAAGCAGCTGCAGCCTGTGACACTGCCAGCTGACGGGAATGACATACACACCTAACTAGTACCAGATGAGGAACTTCGGATTTTAATTTTGTATATACTCCATTGCTTACACCTGTCATGACAGATGCATTGTCAGTGCTGAGTGCAACTAGTCTTTGCAACTCAAGTCAATTCTTGTTTAAACAAACTTTTAGCGCATTGCATATTGCCTGTGCGTTGCAGTCACTCACTTCAACTAAATCATATTAAAGGGAGTTAAATTACTTGAATATTGCGCGGTAATGTACTAAGACTGTTTTACTCCCTCGCTTCAGTTCAAATTCGGCTTTTTAGTGTTCCCAAAATTATTTTTAAAGTAATTTTTACTCACCTCCAAAAGAGCACTAAAATGCACAAAAAAAAATTGTGAAGCACCAAATACGCGCGGCCGGGCTAAATGCAACATTTTGGCACTAAATGACTTGAAAAAGCACTAAATTTGGTGCGAAAAGCGTCAAGATGGCAACACTGCCAGGAATGCGGACAGATTGAAAGGCAGACAGACAACCAGCATATTAGACAGACGGACAGACGGATGGATTAGTGGATGGGGGACGGGCGGGCAGACAGACAGACAGACAGACAGACCGATCGATCGATCTGACAGGAGCAGCTAACATAAACGACACTGTGACGTCAAACTGACAGATCGCACGGGTCTATATAAAGTAACAAATAATCACCGTCATCAATGCCAGCCGCCATGTTTACTGTTCGCGTGACGGCTGCAGGGTCACATGTGTTGGCCACGACCACGTCCGCGGGCAGATGGATGTTGACTCGCTTGATTCTGGCTCTGTCAACAATGACGGGAACCAGAGCCGCGCAGTGCTGGTCGTACATTGAGCTGCCGATGGATATTCCGTGTAGTACTTTGTGGAAAGTGAAAGCCAGTCCTGAAGAGAAATGCGTCAAGAAATGTAAATAATAGCTAGTCAATCAAGTGCCCAAAGTGTCTGGCCTACCATGCCACTTAGTCTTGAGGTTGAATTTGCTCGCACCAGGATCCGGCTTGTATCCAATTTCACTCCTCCGACCGAAGCCATTGGTACAATGTGGATGTCAGGTTTGGTTAGCGCGTTCCAATATTCTTCGCTAACAGAAAGCAGGTGGTACCGTCTACTGTCATACAGTAGCTCAGTCATATCTAAGACCTAACTAAATATATAATTCTAATTCACAGTAAGCTCCCCGAACATAAAAATTAAAATGAAATAAATTAAACACCGTAAGTCGGGCACAATGGAAAAGAAAGGAGGAGACGAAAAGAAATGTTTCAATATAGAAAAACAGGGTGGGGTTATGTTTGTATGCATGTATGAAATGTGGGAATGGTGGTATTACCGAAATGAGGTGTTTTAAGGATCGAAAGCCAACTTCTGACAAGCAAGTAACTGGGGATTGTGTCCTGCCTTTAGTCACTGCAGGATTCTCTTTAAAGACACTAATAACAAGTACCTCAGAAGTCGTAGTGGGTTCGCCTGACAGCAAAGGACACTGGCAATAAGGAAAGTAAACCTACACGCAAAAATCAGTCCAGTGCACTTCCTTGATGGAAATTTGGCCACATTCCAACTCACATACTTTGGTCTGTCAAGACTGCAAGGTGCCACTCACACTCACTAACAGTAGTAGTAGTAGTAGTAGTAGTAGTAGTAGTAGTAGTAGTAGTAGTAGTAGTAGTAGTAGTAGTAGTAGTAGTAGTAGTAGTAGTAGTAGTAGTAGTAGTAAGTGTATATCATATGCTCAAGTTAAAAGCCAGGGACCGGAAAACATGTGCCATATCGTACAGTCAATGGATGTATGATAAGGGCGTTGGGATGTGAGCAGGATGTTGGGGTAACGGTGGAAGCTTCTAGACGTAGCTATGTTGTGGAAATGGACAATAATAACCGTTTTGTTTTATTCAGGGTGGGGGAGGGGGTTGGGGGGATGGTAGCATGTAGAAAAGAAGGCCTCGGTCCTAGTCAGGGATGGTGACATTTGAGAGCTTCCTGGAGAGATTGGCTCAGAAAAGTTAGGATAGGGAAGATGTCATGAGGTCAAAGTCCTGGTTCACAATGTCAGTGTTATCAGATCACAACTTACATAGACGAAGATATTGAATCTATGTTCAGGCTATATATAGCTCTATAGTGGGGTATAACAGCAACTGTGATCTCCGCCAGGTAGTCACCGTCACTAAAGAACTATCCGTACTACAAACTTTCGAAGGCTGTCATCTCCGACAAGTGACAAGTGCACTAAGCAAGGTTGCTACCAGAAAAAGAACCATGCTGGACACAATCCATTGTTGTGTATCCGGAAATAAAACAACAGATACATTTACGCGCGCATGCGCGCGCGCGCCACACAAGGAAAGACAATGTAAACAAAAGGATGACAACAGATCATATCTTCAGAAAAAGAGACCTAGCGAGACCGCCAGATGCCTACAGTATGAACCCAACGACAGTTACCACACTCTTGAAAGGTAGAGATGGATCACCGATCTTTGACGTAGGACTAGACTTAACAGGCTGAACATACATATTCACAGGCTGTTTTGTTTGATTCACCACTATGAACGTGTGGGTTAAGCGAACAAACTGCCGTGCGCTACTTTATTGACATAATGGAATTACACTGGACTGCCGAGCGCCACTGTATCGACAGAATGTTGACAGTTCGTTATGTATTTCATTTCGCGTATCTTCCGCAATTTTAATGCCCGGTAAATGAAAATTTCCACACAGGAACCATGTGACGTTCGGACAGTATCAGACTTGACTAATGGTTTAATTTTTGTTTTTTAAAGAACAAAACGTGTGTTTAAGTTGTTTGTTTTTATTATTTTAGAATTTATCATCAGCGATTGAGAAGTAGTTGTTTGGTAAGTGGACATTTTAAATAACTGTAACCGCCGCCGTCAATTATTTTTTAAACATCTGCTATTATTATTATTATTATTATTATTATTATTATTATTATATTTTTAACCATTGCAATAATAGCAATACCAACGTGTTCCTTGTGCAATCTCCTTTAATTTGATATATAATACAATATAACTGCTACCATGTCACAAAATAGACGACCGTGATTAACCAGTGATGACAATAAAAGGCGTTCGGATTGACGACATGTTCGAGGCCACAGGTTGTTTCAACAAATACAGAAAAAACAGTCTGGGTTGCAGCTGCACGTGTTCACATCTGGTCGAAAAAATAGGAACATTCGATGGTGAGTGAGATGAATCAATACACCACCTTGACAGTTCATAAACAGGTCGGATTCAAGCGGAAGTTCCCGGCTCGGGAGAAAACAGTCCCGTCTGTCATTTAGAGTTTCCGGACATCAAGCGAAATGGCGGCTGTGATTGTCACCACTCGAAGAAGATTGGCGGCTTGTTCCTGAAAACTGTTGTCGGGACCATACAGTAACTCGCTAGCTTGTTGTGGATGTCAAAACATGGGAGGACGAAGCTGACATTGATTGAGCCAGGGAAGATAGATTCCTGACAAGGGATGATCTGCCCAAAATAACACCTGTGTGGACATAAAGAATAACGTCACGTGACCAATTTTAGGCGTTTGCCAAAAGCCTGATTTGGGGACAATTAGTGTAGACCAAAATATGGATTAGGATTGACGTGTTTTGTTGGAGAGCTCTACAGTGTTAGATTAATTAAAAATTAACTAGCATATGTCGTTATGGCAAAGTGTAGCAGCCATCCAGGAATGAGGCGGGTTTGCCTAAGGTAGTTAATATAGTCTATTTAGCCTAATTAATATAGGCAGTAGTCTTGTTAAAACTAGAGTGTGATGATTAGCACTTTTAGTTGAAAACTAGTTAGAGTAGTGAAGTGATGATTGGCTCTGCTAGGATGGATAGGATAGCAAGGTTATATTTGGAGAGATTTAAGATGGGTTGGGAGATGGGGAAAGTGTCCAATGGGGGGATCTTTCAGTGGTTTGCCCACTGAAGTTTTGCACTCTGTTTATGGGTCTTTCCTTGTCATCGCTTGATTCGGACGTAGGTGAGGAGCTAATAGGGTCTATGACAGAGTTTAGTTAGCTGTTAAATAACTGAGCAAGGCAATAGGCTTACACTCAGCCGGTGGGATCAGTGACTAGTACTATCACCAGATGTGTTGTTTCTCTCACAGGTTCCCTACCAGCTACGAGGAAGCTCAACACTGGTTTAGAAAAGGTTCAACTCCCATTTGAAAGAACCTCAGTTGAACAGTAACCTGTTTCTTACGGAAATTAAATAACGCTAGAAGGAAGATGGTTCACCTAAGATGGGTGATGATTGTTGATGCATCACACAGCATAAGAACATTGGTACCTAAACAAGAACATTAAAATATAATAGTCACATGGTGTGATATATTCTAGTGAAATAGTACAAAAGACATGATACTTGAAACTAGATAGACATTAGTTAAGATCAAGTATATTAACAATAACAGTGATACCTAAGTACACACAACAAAGGATTCGTACAATTTTTAGGACCGATAGGAACTTATGTGTAGTGTGCAACCGGTCCATGATCAGCTGTAATTTACAAACAGTATCTATTTCGGATGATCAGGAAGATGGATTACCAGGTAGCTACAGATGACAGTCGGTGTCCGGCAGGAGAGATACAGTACCGGGTGAGGTGGACTTGTTCTGACTTAACGTGCTGTGGTGTGTCCTTGCAAGGATGAACTGACTATGCTATTATATGAGGGTCCGATCCTACACACATTATAGAACACATCACACATTTTCTTCGCATACACGTCTCACATACATTACACTTTTCTTTTAATAAATTAATCTTTATTAATTTTTAGAAGCAA
The DNA here is from genome assembly GCA_014155875.1 of Cepaea nemoralis. Lineage (NCBI taxonomy): Eukaryota > Metazoa > Mollusca > Gastropoda > Stylommatophora > Helicidae > Cepaea > Cepaea nemoralis. The sequence goes on along the minus strand of JACEFZ010027376.1, from coordinate 166,782 downwards.
GAGTTGTTGAATATGTTGCTTGGGGAAGAATGAGAGGCGGCATAGTACGACAGTGATAGAGAGAGGAAAAGGTGTCCATGAACTGAAGGAGTGTGTTGGACGGAAGCTGGTGGATTCTCCAGGATATTGATAGGGAAAAAAAATTATAATGTGGGTGTTGACTCCCCTCACTCCAGGGACGACACTTTAAAGGAAGACACGACATACCATTTAACCATTTTTAGATCATTACTGTTACAAACCCCTACTTCGCATTTCCTGCCATCAATTTATGTTTGGTCCAAACCCATTTTGTTTGTTTGGCAGTGAATCAGTTAAGTTAACGTTAAACCACAAGTTGTATAGAACTAAAGGCGCCTTCAAATAAGTTCACGATGACAGCTCGTTGGATATTGCAATCATCAATGGTGCTATCACAAGAAGACGAAGAGGCAGAGGAAGACTATTGTGTTTCATACACCTAATATTGAATGTAAATACATTTATATAAGCTGGAAATAAAATATACGTGTAATTTTAATGTGTCGTTGGCTATTCACATTTTTTCGACTTAAATATGCATCAAAGAGGGTTAGTGGATGAATGACTATATCGAGGAGACATCAGAGAATCCCGGTACTAATCCTCGCTAACACAAGGATCTTAGACACTTCTAATCATGAAAACTGCCTGCAGACAGCTTGGGCAACCAGCCTCGATGTCTGTGATTTCAGTTTTCCAACAAACATCAACATTACTACTAAGTGATGTAACCGTAATGATTTTGTTTGATGTTGTTGCTGGAAGATACATCGTCTAAAACATGAATTGTCATGTGTATTAATTGTTAGATATGTTATAAATTATTCCATTCAATTAATTTTTTTTCTCTCTGTGACAATAGTTTTTCCGGCTCTTTAAGATAAATACACGGCTAAAATTGGCTAAGTTAAGGCTGATAAGCATCTACTCGAGTAAGGGGTAAAACATAATAACAACAAGAGACATTGAGGTGGGCATTACATGCTGAGTGTTGTGTTCTTGCCACCCCCCCCCCCCTATTGTTACTTAGACAGGACTTCCACTGGCACCATTAGTATTGGGACTCTTCGCTGGCTGTTGCAGATGAGGACGGGCAATGTATGTGAATGTTCCGAGTGGTGTAATATCAGTCCTGAGTTCATTTGTACTCAACTCAACTCTTTACTTTGACAGGAATGTCATAATGTCACAGAACATGTATACACGGGTATTACAGTAAGGACATTCATGAAGTCGCGTAAAGAACATGTGTGCCTGAGTAATACAGTAAGGACATTCATCAAGTCGCGTAAAGAACATGTGTACCTGGGTAATACAGTAAGGACATTCATCAAGTCGCGTAAAGAACATGTGTACACGGGTAATACAGTAAGGACATTCATAAAGTCGCGCTCAGAACATGTGTACATGAGTACAACAGTAAGGACATTCATCAAGTCGCATACAGAACATGTGTAAACGAGTATAACAGTAAGGACATTCATCAAGTCGCGTCCAGGCATTCAGAACATGTGTACACGAGTATAACAGTAAGATAACAGTAAGGACATTCATCAAGTCGCATATAGAACATGTGTACACGAGTATAACAGTAAGGACATTCATCAAGTCGCATACAGAACATGTGTACACGAGTATAACAGTAAGGACATTCATCAAGTCGCGTCCAGGCGTTCAGACCATGTGTACACGGGTAATACAGTAAGGACATTCATCAAGTTACGCACGGAAGTAAATCTCCCTTATATGGAATATTTTCTGAAGCCAGCTTCAAGATAATGACAGCAGACAACAGCCGAGAGAGATACGGTTTAGAAAAGTCGAAACACCTCTAAAAGGGATACGACAGACAAAAGATGAAACATACTGTCCTTGCACTGTGCAGAGTACAGGCTTGGGAATGTGGATAGTTGAATAATATTAATAATAATAGTTATTATTAGGATTACTCGCCAGTGTCTGCAGCCTACATTGTTCCAGACGTACTGGCTTTCCTTTCCTCTGGAGTAAACAAGGCAAGGCCGAGAGAGGGAACATGCTGCGTGGGCAACATATGTTCTCTGAACTATGCCCAGGCATTGTGCTATGGAATTTCAGCCAAATTCCAATCCACATACTTTCGTCTGTTAAGACGGCAAGGTGCCACTCACTCACTATTATGACATGATATTCATCACTGCAAAGCGGAGACTCTCGGAATTTCACCAGTTCTCTTGCCTCATGCATTTTTATGTCCGCTTGGTGTTTTTATGTCTTGTGTTGACCTTCTTACTGGTGGACCACAGCCTCTTCTTCCGTGAAGAATGCCTTTCATGACTGTTCAGTCTAAGCTACTGTGAAGTTCATTATCTTCCGAAAAATTCAGTTTCCGAGACATGATGCTGCCTAAGCGTCAGTTGCCTTCAATGTTCAGATCTGGTCACATGTCAATATTTTCTCTCTTCTTTATTCGCTGTGTTGTAAGAATTATTGTGTTGCGTGTAGGTTCCACAGCCTTGATTGTCTTCTTTGTAGATGTTAAAAGAGAAAAAGGATGAACAGAGCTGGAAAGAGACAGACAATATATGAATAGACAAATACAGGAGACTCAGCATGACATCTCCCAAAGGTGTGATGTGACAAGCTCAAATGCGAATCCTGACAAGTCTTGTGTGGGGTGGTGTTCCTTGAACGATGTGATGGTACAAGCCAGCCTACCTGATGTGTACTGCAACTGGAATACTGTTGATAGACATGACAGACCCACATATCAATATGTTCACCCCAACCCAACACATTATTTAGCAGGGTCTGGGAGAACGAAGGCACGCCACCAGACTGGAGAGAAGATCATCTGGTCAAGCGGCCAAAGAAATATACAAGTGCGGAACTTCTAGAGGAATTATGCAATTGTCAGTTTCCTCGAAAATATAAAGCATGATCATTCTACGGAGATTAAGAGATGCCTTTGGCTATTACTTAAGGCTTTCGACAAAACAGTTCCCGAATTGACCAGAAAACTACATTACGCATAATAACAGACAGAGAAAATCCTGGAAATGAATTCTGCACTAAACAGTGGATTTTTGGGTTTCGATAATTCCACTGCCAGCATTAACAAGGAATCACGCTGAAAATTTACGAGGCACTAATGGATCCCACAAAGATTCATTAACTTAATAAAGGCAACATGTAGAGACATAAAATGCAGAGTTCTTCACAGTGGAAAAATAAGATACATTTACAATAGAATAGGAGTGCGAGAGGAGTGCCTTTTTTGTCACCGTTATTATTTTTGTGGACTGTAGACTGAATTATGAGGGCAACAATAACTATAGTTGTTTGTTGTTGACAATAACTACCACAAGAAATGGAATTCAATGGACTCTGACAGAGCAAGCTGATCATCTTGATTTCCTTGTCGACAATGTCCTCATTTCTCACACACGACATCAGATTGAAGATCAACAAAACATACTCCACGTGAGCTCACAACAATTAGGTCTAAATATTCATTGGGGGAAGACAGAGATCATGAAATCAAATCAAGCAAAGGATAACCTGATCGCCTGTGTTGAAATCTCACTTCAACGGGGGGAACCATGCACATATTTAGATAGCAATGTAGACAAAGATTGTGGGACAGGTAGAGATATTAAAGTAAGGATGCAAAAGACTCACTGGTAAGGATACAAAAGGTGCTTTCACATCAGTGGGGAATTTGTGCAAATCAAAAGAAATTAATTAACTTTTCCATCAAATAGAAAATTTAACTAACGTTAAAATAGTACTGATTTATGAATAATAAATATGAAGAACTAATTAAACAGTTAATAACAAACTACACACATTAATTAAAACTGCACAGAATGGAAGGTGTCAAATGGCATGACAGAATCACGAATGTGATGTTTATGGAGAGAACTGAAACAATTCCAGCGAATCAAGAGGTGGGAAAACATGAGCTGACGCTGGAGAGGACAAACATTGAGAAAACCTGTCTATAGTATAACTAGCCTTTCTCTGGATTCTACAGGGAAACAGCAACAACGGGAGGGCTACAACCACACGGAGATTGGAATTAGAGACAGAGATGAATAATATACGGGGAACATAGAGGGAACTGTAGAATAGAGCTCTGTGTGATTCGGGTGAGGGTCTATGCTCCTCTGGGAGCGAACAGGCAGAGGAATGGAAGCAGGAATGTAATCCACACTGGTGGAGTACTGAACTAAAGATCTGGCAATGCGATGGTCATGTCCTCTGCCTTGGGGTCCGAAGGTTGTGGGTTCTATTCCGGGTTGCATACTTCGGTTCACGAGTGCATATTTTCGGAGACTCCTGAGGGTGGTCACTGGAGAAACTGAGTTCGTGCTTTGTGCTACCTTTCCGCGCTGCGGAAAGAGACTGAGCCGTATGGCATTAAATCCCGGTGCAATAAAGTCGACCCTGTCGACATTTAAACGAATTTTTTTCTTGCAATGCGAGCTTTCAGAAGGTTAGGAAGAGCTTATTAAATGGGAAAAACATAAAATTAAGAAAATCCTTGAACAATGTAGCATAAAAGGTGCGTTGCTGAAAGAAATAACAATTAGAAAGACAAGATACTTTGTCCACATCGTAAAAAAATATAACATCCTACTCAAAAGCCATACCTGCAGGGAAATGTTGACGGCAAAATATGACTTCATTGACATACAGTAATGGAGAACATCAAACTATGGCCAGTATACAATCTTACATAATTTACAATCAAGGCTCAAGACAGAAGTGTTCTAAATAACCATCAATTTTCACTGGAAATGTCGCACTGGATGATGATGATGATGATGATGATGATGATGATGATGATGATGATGATGATGATGATGATGATGATGATGATAACGCATCTGTGTAACCATCTACACATACATACGGACAACTAATCTCCTACCTCCAACTATAATGATGTCATCAGCAAGATCCAGCAGATGGTCGAGGAGTACAATCTTGTCCGTCAGTAACAATCCCCCTAGAATGGCCAGAAATGGTCTCCGTGGTTGGTAGAGAAACTTGTTTAAAAAATCCACTTCATTGATTAGCTGAAAGCCGGCTGCCTTGACAGGCAAGTTTATGCCCACAACAGAACTGTGCGTCGTGTGGCAAGTCTCGAATGCGTCGTTGATGAAGATGTCTCCGAGTTTACTCAGCGACTCTCTGCAGTGATGAAAGTGAAGATATTTCATGACAAGGCATGTCTACACATGGTAAAATCCCACGGTGATGCACCCGGAAATGAGAAAGTAGATGACAGGTGAGCTTGACAAGAAAGGTGGAGGATGTGAACAGAAAGAGAACGAACTTACATATAATGAAACAAGGAGAGTTATCCGGACTACCACTAATCAGAACATAATCAGAACAACGACGACTTTCACTCTCTTGACCAGCATAAACAGGTCATCGTTTTGAGGTTTCGAACAGGGCATAACAGAATGAGCAAGCATATGCACTGGTTTTCTTTGAGATACATCCACTATGTTCATGCGGGAAGCATGATCAAACTGTAGAGCGTGCTCTCAGGGATTTCCCTAAGTACAGCCAGCTGAGAAGTTAATACTGATCTAGTGAGACGGCACTGCATTCACAAGTGTATGGAATAAAAGAGAAGCTTCAAACAACAGCTGACTACATCACGAGAACTCAAATGTCGGTGTAAACACGAACGAACGAACGCTCGGAGAAGAAGATGATCATGGTTAATATCACAGGATACAACACATCTACAGATGGCAAACGTGAAAGTGATACCATTATAACCATGTCCTAAGATGGCAAAAGTAAATATCGCTTAATTATGAAATATGTCTTGAGGTGGCAAAGGTAAAGATGATCCTATAAACTCTATCTAGAGATGGGAAAAGTGAAGGTGGTACCACGATAAACAATGTCTTGCCATGACAAAGGTAAAGATGTTCCCATGAAATAAGCTTGTCTGAAGATTGTAAAAGCGAGGGTGATTCTATGATAATCCCTGTCTTGAGATGATAAAATCGAAGAAAATATCATGATAAACACTGTCATAGCTATGAGGGCGCTGAAAATGTCATAAATAATTTATCATTATTTTGACGAGTTAGCGTGAACGGTTTGATTACGCATTTCCTCATACTAGACTTGTGGTACACGGTTCTGTCGATCAGCTACTGAGTTAAATGCGTGAGCTACACTGTGAGCTGTGGATTTCACGTCGAATGCTTTTATATCTGTCCCCCGGTTATTTGTATGTGAACTGCATGTTCAGAAAAATGGTGGTTGCTGAACTAATGGTTTAGCTTTATGCAGTAATGTATGCAACTGATTGTTTTCTAGTGACTTTGGCTTCCATGAAGAACTGTAATTTTCGTAGCAGACTGTTGTTGGACATTCTGATAGCTGTCTTATGCGTGTATGCCTGTGCGTGCTTTTGGTTTGTCGGAACTGCCGTTTGTTTCATTTTTCACACGAGACAGTGAGGAGCATTTTATATGAAATTCACTGGCACAGGAACGGAGTATTAAGGGGTAACCACTTGCCGTGAAGTTGGAACCACGTACGTCATGCTTTGTGCCAGACGTTCTTAGTCATGTGTAACCTACGCCTTGCTATTGCCATTCTACGGCTGGCTATGCACTCATATTTAACCTATGTCTTGCCATTGCCATTGTACTGATGGCTATGCTAATATAACAGTGTAGACTGTTATACGGGGTTTAGTTAGGTGGCACGGTGTGAAAAAAGAGGGAAATAAATAGATGATGCACGCGTGAGCACCGTAGTTAAGTAGTTAGAGACGCTCACGTGCTGACGTAGGGATAAACAAGGGCTTAGTTACAACTCAGCCGCCGAACCAACAACATGTATCTGCTTTGATAATCCATTTATCCGTTTTGATAATATTGAAGCTTCTTCAATTAAACTGAGTCATTAACAGTCATCGGTGGCTTGTCTTCATACATTCAGTTACCTGCAATTGCCTTTGGGTTGTCGCTCTGTTATACAGCCCAAAATGGTGCCGTCGACGTAGGATTTCTTACTTGGGTTGCCCGCGGCCAAACGAAGTAAGTTCCAAACTGCACGTTTTATTGATGCACATCCGAGAACTACTACAGAACATCAAAGTAGCCGTCAAATACACGCTCAAGCTGAAGAGATGGCGTAGAAATGTAAAATTCAAGATACTATAGAGGTCCGCTTAAAGTCAACTTCAAGGTCAGGCAATTTTTGTCAACTGTTCGAGCCTGTAGAAATGCAAACCCAATTTTTGTCAACTGTTCGTGCCTGAAGAAATGCAAACCCAATTTTTGTCAACTGTTCGAGCCTGAAGAAACGCAAACCCAACTTTTGTCAACTGTTCGAGCCTGAAGAAATATAAACTCAATATTTGTCAACTGTTCAAGGCTAAAAGAAACGTCAACTGATAACGCTCTGGTCATGAAGAATTGTTGCATAGTATACGATCCAGCCGCATTGGGCTCCTCTGAGGCGGTTGGGCTTAATGGTTGCCGACCCAGCTGAAGAGGATAGCCTATTTCAAGTGGCCTGTTAACTTGACCAAAGCTGAGCTCAAAACGATACAGTTATTACCCATCCACGGGTAAAATCAGAAGCCAAAACGATACAGAAGTGCCCATCCAGGGGTGAAATCAAAAATCAGAAGACAGAAGTGCCCATCCAGAGGTGAAATCAGAAATCAGAAGACAGAAGTGCCCATCCAGGGGTGAAGTCCGAGGTTGTCCATCACACAGGCGAAGCTAGAAACCTGAACCCAGAGGTTTTCCGGGAGAGAGAAAGGAAGCAAGTATCACGCTCGTCATTTAAGAAAATTTTGAAGAACGCTTATGGAAAGTACAGCCTTTATACGCCACGTCGTATCCTTAACCTACAATTGAACATAAAAAGTATATTGATTATATGTATTTATAATATTGTAATTGTGCAATAGTTTTCATTGATTGACCTTATTAGAGGATTTAACAAAGACACTAAAATGGCACAGGATGAGGCTTCGTTGACACAAATTTTGGGTGGAGTAGGTAGAGCAATAGGCAGACTTAACAGAGCAATAAAACAACAAGGAGTAAGTACAGACATTGAAAAATCCAGTGGACAAGCAAGAGATTTTAAGAAATGGATGACAGCTGTAGAAAAACACTCTTTCCTAGTAGGAGCCACGGACGAGGAAAAGAAAAAAAATTGCTTACCAGGCTACTGTATCACCGGTCTCGGATCATATTAGGAGGAAATTAGAAGCTGGGGCAGATGAGACTTGGGAACATTTTAAAGATGACCTGGCCCATAAATATGCGGAGATCACAGATCCACAACACGCTTTCTCAGTGTTAAGACAGTCTAAGCAGAACAATGGAGAAAGTGTTCAACTATACAGCGACAGGTTAATTAATTTAGCTGAGGAGGCGTTTCTAGGATAGAACGTACAGGGTGAAGAGGTAGAAAGGATGTTAGTTGGAATATTCGTTGATGGGATAAAGTCGGATGGATTTAAATTCAAGATTTTGAGGGAAAATCCTGCGAGATTATCACAGGCTGTGGATATAGTTGTACAGGAAGAAAGTTTGAGAAGGAGATTTAGACTAAGGGTAGGAAGAGAAATAGGAAGCAATAGAGAAGATAGAATTGAGGAACCTATGGAGATAGGACAAGCAAGGTACGGATGGAGAAGACGGGGAGAAATACAGACACTGCAGGGAAATAATAACGAAAGTAATCAAGATAGAGGAAGACAATTGAGAAATCCTATAAGAGAGACAGTAGCTAATACAAATATGGTCTGTTGGAATTGTGGACAGTGGGGACACACTTTTAGATTTTGTGGCAACAGACGTGCTCAGGTTAGTGCACCGAATGGAAGTGTGAATAGTAGACCAAATAGGAATCTTGGAGAAATGCAGAGCAATTTTGCAAGGACAGGAACGCAGGGAAACTGGCATCCCACTTACTGAGTAGGACCTGCGGTAGGAGGGAAAATAAAAAGGTCCTAAGAATTAAGGAATATGTTGATTACAATGACAAGTATAGGAGGACAAGTAGAAATAGAGAATATAGAAAGCGGTCTCAACTTGGAGAGATAAAACAGTTCTCAGTGAATATGACTGATCCCAGTTCATGCATTATAGAAATAGGCAAATTTAGAATTAGAACATTGATTGATTCGGGAGCTCAAGTCAGTGTGATCAAGGAAAAATTCTTATATCGCATAAAATAGAATTGTAGAATATTTAGAAATCAGGACAACTTTCAATCTGTTACCGGACAAAATTTAGACGTAGTCGGGCAGACGATGATAAACTTTAAATTAGGAGGAATAAATGTGAGACACCTTTTTCATGTGGTCAATGATTTAAGTAGGAACATGATCATAGGTAGGGATTTCTTACTGAAATATGGTGTAAGACTTTATTTTGATTTACATAAATTGAGGTTTCAAGATGTCTATGTTGATTTAGAGGAAGACATGCACGTATCGGCGCTGGTCAGAGTAAAAACATCCATGACTTTAAAACCACAGACGGTCAATCTGATAAAGCAAAAATAAAAAAAAATCCTTATTTTTCGATAGGACAAACAGTTACAGTAACAGAGTTAGAGAGAGAGATAATAGATGAACCAGGCTTAGAGGTCACAGATGGAATAATGACGTTAGACAGACACTTCAGTTTTCCAGTAATGATTTTTAACAACACAGGGAAGGAGATTAAATTGTTTAGAGGGTGTGTGATTGCAGAAATAGCACATGATCTTAGTTAGTTAGTTAGTTAGTCACGGTTCCAACTTCACAGCAACGGGTCGTCCCCATTATGCTCCGTTCCTGTGCCAGTGAATATCACATAAAACGCTCCCCACTTCCCAATGTGAAAAGTGGAAAAGACAGGAGTCTCGACAAACAACAGCCCGCACAGATACACTGTGCATAATGCCGCCGCCAGAATGTCAACACAATAGTCCCCCACGAAACATCCAGTTTATCTCTGATGAAATCGGCAGTCATTTTCCCATCTGGATGTTTCCTAGATGTTCACCCACACAGTCCACGAAAATACAGTTCATCGTCGATGGTAGTGGCAGTCAACCAGAAGCCCAGCAGCCACGCATTTCTGCATAAGGCAAAAGCCGGTCAACTCTGGGACATAGTCAGCTGCCATCGCTCCGAACATGCAGTCACGTTCCAAAAAAACCTTGGGCAGATTCAAAAGCATTTCACACGAAACTCACATGATCTTAACAGCATAGTAACAACAGTTAAAGAGGAATTGACAATAAATGAGTATCCAGAAGTCCCTATTAATACCAGAAATAGAAGTAGAGGAAGTTGGAAAAGACGGAATGATGAACTGATCCATGCATTCAGAAAACATCCATCACAGGTACATTCAGTAGACAAAACAACGTCATTCTTGAAGAGAGAACAAGAGTTATTATCACAATTGAAAGCTCCGCAAGAGTATAAGGAAGTATTAGAAAAGTTAGTGAGAGAAAATCAGGATGGTTTTGCTATTAATGACTTAGAGTTGGGTAAGACCAAGACAGTTACTATGGAAATAGACACAGGAAATCATCCACCAATCAGTTTGAAACCATATAGAACTCCTCTAAGGAATAGAGAAATTGTAGAAAAAGCAATAGAGGATATGCTGAAAGCAGGAATCATAACAAGATCAAAGTCAGAATGGTCATCTCCGATAGTAAGTGTGACCAAGAAGGACGGTAGTCACAGATTCTGCTGTGACTACAGGGCCCTGAACAAAATCACCAAGAATGTAGCTTATCCATTGCCGGTGATTGATGATATTTTGGGGCTACTTAATGGGTCTACCTTCTTCACTACGCTAGACGCAAGGTCAGGATTTTGGTGCATCCCCATGTCGCCAGATGCTCAGAAGAAAAGTGCTTTCTGTACTCACGCAGGTTCTTACGAATTTTTACGTATGCCTTTTGGGGTACGGACTGCGCCTTCTCATTATATGTTATTAATAAATCAAGTATTAGAAGGCATGCAAAAGTTCGCATTAGCCTATATAGATGACATTTTGATCTACACAGCAGGAGATGTACACGACCACCTGAAACATGTAAAATTAGTATTTGATAGGCTAAGGTTACACGATGTTAAATTGAAACTCAGTAAATGTGAATTCCTAAAAACAGAAACTAAGTATTTGGGGTACATCATTGAAGATTCACGAATTATGTGATTTGGGTTTTTGAAAACTTTATTTTATAAAGTTTTGAAAGTGCATGGGAGGATAAATGTGTTAAGTGTGACTACTTCTTACTACTCTTCGGTGCGCACCAACCACTTTCCTGTCTATCTTTCCTGTCTATCCTGTGTTGTTGAGAGTATGATAAGTTGTAGAAATACATAAGAATCTTAAATTTTTGTTAACCATAATTTCGATCGGCATTTTATCAATGAAATGAAGCGGGTTGCTTTGCGAAGAATATTGTAAGATGAGTTTTTGTGATATAGACTTACGATATGTGAATAATATATGTGGATGTTATAGAGTATGGGGTCGTGGCGGCTGGCTGAATAGAGAGAGGTGTAATAAATAAGAGTTCCAGGTTAGAGTAGAGGTATATGAATTTTGTAGTTGGGAGTGGAGATAGATTAAGATTGTTTGGTACAAGATATAAAAGCGGATTGCTTTTGCTTTTACAGAAGAAGAAGTAACTTTAATTAATTTTGTGTGGGATTATTGGGTTAAGTGTCTTGAGTCATAGATTTGGGGTAAATGAGTTGTGGAATTAAGACTTTTCGGGGAAAAGTCTTGTTAGGGTGGGAAGGTAATATAACAGTGTAGACTGTTATACGGGGTTTAGTTAGGTGGCACGGTGTGAAAAAAGAGGGAAATAAATAGATGATGCACGCGTGAGCACCGTAGTTAAGTAGTTAGGGACGCTCACGTGCTGACGTAGGGATAAACAAGGGCTTAGTTACAACTCACCCGCCGAACCAACAACATGTATCTGCTTTGATAATCCATGTATCCGTTTTGATAATACTGAAGCTTCTTTAATTTAACTGAGTCATTAACAGTCATCGGTGGCTTGTCTTCATACATTCAGTTACCTGCAGTTGCCTTTCGGTTGGCGCTCTGTTATACTAACAACCTTAGTCATGTGTAACCTATGTCTTGCTATTGCCATTCTACGGCTGGCTATGCTAACAGCCTTAGTCATATTTAACCTACGCCTTGCTATTGCCATTTTACGGATGGCTATGCTAACAACCTTAGTCATGTGTAACCTATGTCTTGCTATTGCCATTCTACGGTTGGCTATGCTAACAGCCTTAGTCATATTTAACCTACGCCTTGCTTTGCCATTTTACGGATGGCTATGCTAACAACGAGTTGAGTTCAGTGTGGCTAAAGCTGTTATTGTACGTTATTGTCCTCGGAACAGGCGCATACGTTCTCGGTGCCCCCCCCCCCCCCCCCCACACACTGCAGTCAAAGCGTAGATGCTGACTGTCACTTTAGCTTCCGTTGTCAACCACGATGTAGCTTTAACTTCGCTATATTCTAAATTTAGCGTTATGCTAGTATCCGCTTATGCAAAATGAGAACAATCAAATCACTCATTAAACATTATGAAGTAAATAACTCATTACCAGAAACCCAGTCATAACAGAAAAATACTCTTTCATGTTAGCAACGCAAACCCGTAGTTGCAATTACAGAATGAAAATTGGCTGCACATAAAGACTGGATGGCTTTGGTAGATCATACATCATATCACAATTACAGTGCACATGTTTAAAGCGATGGTAAGACAGAGAACAGTGTATGTCTAGCGAACTGAATCAGCAGATATTGATTTTTATAAACTAATGTACTCTGAAACTACATTACCTGGAGACAGGCTGGACTCCATCAAAGAATAATAACTCACATAACTGGAGACGATTAAACAGTGTGTCCTGGTTACAATAGCATGATTTCTCCTATATTGTTATTGTCAGTATAGAGATTAAACAGTGTGTCCTGGTTACAATAGCATGATTTCTCCTATATTGTTATTGTCAGTATAGAGATTAAACAGTGTGTCCTGGTTACAATAGCATGATTTCTCCTATATTGTTATTGTCAGTATAGAGATTAAACAGTGTCCTGGTTACAATAGCATGATTTCTCCTATATTGTTATTGTCAGTATAGAGATTAAACAGTGTGTCCTGGTTACAATAGCATGATTTCTCCTATATTGTTATTGTCAGTATAGAGATTAAACAGTGTGTCCTGGTTACAATAGCATGATTTCTCCTATATTGTTATTGTCAGTATAGAGATTAAACAGTGTGTCCTGGTTACAATAGCATGATTTCTCCTATATTGTTATTGTCAGTATAGAGATTAAACAGTGTCCTGGTTACAATAGCATGATTTCTCCTATATTGTTATTGCCAGTATAGAGATTAAACAGTGTGTCCTGGTTACAATAGCATGATTTCTCCTATATTGTTATTGTCAGTATAGAGATTAAACAGTGTCCTGGTTACAATAGCATGATTTCTCCGATATTGTTATTGTCAGTATAGAGATTAAACAGTGTCCTGGTTACAATAGCATGATTTCTTCTATATTGTTATTGTCAGTATAGAGATAATCGATCGTTGTAAATGTCACGAGAACGTGTATGTAAAGATGACCACGCGGTGAGATCCAAGTCGCCCACATCAGAGAAAATAGGTGAATAATTATCAATAAAGACATACAACGAAGACAAAACTTGCCATGATTACGGCGAAAATAGACACGACTGGAAGAAAAATATACATTAGTATATGAGAGAGAGAGAGAGAGAGAGAGAGAGAGAGAGAGAGAGAGAGAGAGAGAGAGAGAGAGAGAGAGAGAGAGAGAGAGTAAGACAGAGAAAAGGGAGAGAAACTGATAGAGAGTGAATAAGAGAGAGAGAGAGAGAGAGAGAGAGAGAGAGAGAGAGAGAGAGAGAGAGAGAGAGAGAGAGTGAGAGAGAGAGAGTAAGACAGAGAAAAGGGAGAGAAACTGATATAGAGTGAATAAGAGAGAGAGAGAGAGAGAGAGAGAGAGAGAGAGACAGAGACAGAGACAGAGAGAGAGAGAGAGAGAGAGAGAGAGAGAGAGAGAGAGAGAGAGAAGGGGGAAAGAAGGAGCAGAGAAGAACGAGAGATATACTAATGCAACATGAACGGTCATATTACAATTATTCTAAACTACAAATCAAATACAAATAAACATACCGTCCACATCACACATTGTAACAGGCGAGCTCTAGTGTGAGGCGGACGTCTTGGCTCTGTTACATTGATAACATTATGCGGCAAAGAATGGGGGAGGGTGGCGAGGAGGACCACAGAGAGAGAGAGAGAGAGAGAGAGAGAGAGAGAGAGAGAGAGAGAGAGAGAGAGAGAGAGAGAGAGAGAGAGAGATTAATGTAGCAGTTGAGGTAAGCATGATTCTTTTTCTTTAGTTGCATGTCCTTCATAGGACTTAGCAGTCAACTTAGGGATTTTGGCTGTTCGTGATTCCAGGGCAAGTTTTACTTTCAGTAGTTTGCCGTTGCTTTCTGAACGACCTGCGCCTATACCTTTTTCGAAAAAAAAAACTAGCACCGCTGTGTTTCGATCATGGGTACACTGGATTACGAATCGCGTTCGTAAGACCTTCACCACGGAGACCATGATTACAGAGAATATTGGTTGGAGCACTCAGAGTGAAGGACACAGTGTTCTCTATGAAACTACCAAAGAACGTACGCTGAGTTGCTTGGTGCAACAACCTGTTTCTTCTGTCACACATCCTTTGTAAACGGGGATCATCAGGTGCAACAGACGAGTGCCTGAACCACGGCTGATCCAAGGGTTTCTACTCCTGCTTGTGTAGCACGTGCAACATATACTCGAGATGTATTTAAGGCTGCTGCGGCAGAATGTACTCAATTTATAGCCATGCTTTAAGTTAGCTGCATATCCTTTCAGAGACGTGGCAATCAACCCCATCATTATTTGCTGTTTGTAATTGTCTAGACAATTGTACGTTCGGTACTATGATACTAGGCAGCTCCGTGGCAAAGAGGTTACGGACGCAGGTCGTGATACAGTATACCCGCGTTCAAAACACAGCTTTGGCAGCAGAATGCATTGCGTTGGTTTTCTTTTACGAAATAGTATGGGTGCCGATCGCTCAGAAAGCAATGGCAAAGTACTGAACGTAAATTTGCCAAGAGATCACAACAGAAAAAACATTGCTGGTGTTGACTGCAACGTCCTGTAAAGGATATGCGACTAACATTTTTTAGAACTGTGATACTGGACATCAAAAAAGCAAAAAATGCTGGTGTTAATTGCAAACGTCCTGTAAAGGATATGCGACTAACATTATGTTGAACTGTGATACTGGACATCAACAACAGCAAAGAATACGTCCTGTAAAGGATATGCAACTAACTACCTTTGATACTGGCCTTCTGAGCGGCCGATGCTGATACCACTGTGAAAATCAACGCAGTTCTATCTTCCCCCGCCTGCTGCGGACTTCGAACCCAGGGTGTCGGGACTGGAAGCTGTGTTCAGCACCCACAAGCCACAGGCATCGGCACGGTTAGCATGAGTGACCTGAAGTATACTCAAGCTGCACGGATGTTTAGTTACCTGAAGACTTGCACTGCTTCCAGACTGGCCAACGTCCTCTTCCCTAAGGCATCTATGTGCGATCCCTCCTCCTCGGGATGAAACCGGAGATTTTCTAGTAGGAACACAGATCCAGGCCACGGGTCGGCGCACTTGTTCTCAACATGCTTCCCAACGCAGTCATCGATGAACACCACTCGCCGGCATAGCAGTCTCTCTAGTTCCCTAGCCACAGGTTGAAGAGAACACAGCGTGTTAGGCTGTCCGTTGGGACACCCAAGATGGCTGACTAGCACAACCGACTTGGCGCCGTACTCGATGACATGCAGGATGGTTGGGAGAGCTTCACGTATCTTGTGGTTACTGACAATCCGTCCATTGTGCATGGGCACGTCGAAGTCTACTCGGATGACTACTCGCTGGTCAAAGAATGAACACTGATCTATACTCAGTGTATTCAGGGCAAACTGAAGATAGTCACAATACAAGATGGTTACAATGGAAGATAGTTACAATGGAAGATGGTTACAATGGAAGATGGTTAGAGATGTCTGTCAGTGACACTTTCAAAACTCACTGTCTGTCCAGTAAACATGTTTAGGTGACGGTGACAGTTTCATCTCTGTCTGTCTGTCCAGTAAACATATTCAGGTGTCAGTGAGAGTTTCATCTCTCTCTGTCTGTCTGTCCAGTAAACATGTCCAGGTGTCAGTGACAGTTTCATCTCTCTCTCTCTCTCTCTCTCTCTCTCTCTCTCTCTCTCTCTCTCTCTCTCTCTCTCTCTCTCTCTCTCTCTCTCTGTCTGTCCAGTAAACATGTCCAGGTATCAGTGACAGTTCCATCTCTCTCTCTATAGGCGTGAATGATGTGAACAATTAGAACCATGATATATTATAGAAGTCAATGACGTGAAGAGTTAGGACCATAACATGTTATAGGTGTCAATGATGTGAACAATTAGAACCATGATATATTATAGAAGTCAATGACGTGAAGAGTTAGGACCATGACATGTTATAGGTGTGAATGACGTGAACAGTTAGGACCATGACATGTTATAGGTGTAATTGACGTGAACAGTTAGGACCATGACATGTTAGAGGTGTAATTGACGTGAACAGTTAGGACCATGACATGTTATAGGTATGAATGACGTGAACAGTTAGGACCATGACATGTTATAGGTGTGAATGACGTGAACAGTTAGGACCATGACATGTTATAGGTGTGAATGACGTGAACAGTTAGGACATGACATGTTATAGGTGTGAATGACGTGAACAGTTAGGACCATGACATGTTATAGGTGTGAATGACGTGAACAGTTAGGACTATGACATGTTATAGGCGTGAATGACGTGAACAGTTAGGACCATGCCATGTTATAGGCCTGAATGACGTGAACAGTTAGGACCATGACATGTTATAGGCCTGAATGACGTGAACAGTTGGGACCATGCCATGTTATAGGTGTCAATGACGTGAACAGTTAGGACCATGACATGTTATAGGCCTGAATGACGTGAACAGTTAGGACCATGACATGTTATAGGTGTGAATGACGTGAACAGTTAGGACCATGACATGTTATAGGTGTGAATGACGTCAACAGTTAGGACCATGACATGTTATAGGCCTGAATGACGTGAACAGTTAGGACCATGCCATGTCATAGGTGTAATTGACGTGAACAGTTAGGACCATGACATGTTATAGGCCTGAATGACGTGAACAGTTAGGACCATGACATGTTATAGGTGTGAATGACGTGAACAGTTAGGACCATGACATGTTATAGGTGTAATTGACGTGAACAGTTAGGACCATGACATGTTAGAGGTGTAATTGACGTGAACAGTTAGGACCATGACATGTTATAGGCCTGAATGACGTGAACAGTTAGGACCATGACATGTTATAGGCCTGAATTACGTGAACAGTTAGGACCATGACATGTTATAGGCCTGAATGACGTGAACAGTTAGGACCATGACATTTTATAGGTGTGAATGACGTGAACAGTTAGAACCATGACATGTTAAAGGTGTGAATGACGTGAACAGTTAGGACCATGACATGTTATAGGTGTGAATGACGTGAACAGTTAGGACCATGACATGTTATAGGTGTGAATGACGTGAACAGTTAGGACCATGCCATGTTATAGGCCTGAATGACGTGAACAGTTAGGACCATGCCATGTTATAGGCCTGAATGACGTGAACAGTTAGGACCATGACATGTTATAGGGTGTGAATGACGTGAACAGTTAGGACCATGACATGTTATAGGTGTGAACGACGTGAAGAGTTAGGACTATGACATGTTATAGGCGTGAATGACGTGAACAGTTAGGACCATGCCATGTTATAGGCCTGAATGACGTGAACAGTTAGGACCATGACATGTTATAGGCCTGAATGACGTGAACAGTTAGGACCATGCCATGTTATAGGCTTGAATGACGTGAACAGTTAGGACCATGACATGTTATAGGTGTGAATGACATGAAGGTGTAGGACCATGACATGATATAGGTGTGAATGACGTGAACAGTTAGGACCATGCCATGTTATAGGCCTGAATGACGTGAACAGTTAGAACCATGACATGTTATAGGTGTGAATGACGTGAACAGTTAGGACCATACCATGTTATAGGCCTGAATGACGTGAACAGTTAGGACCATGACATGTTATAGGCCTGAATGACGTGAACAGTTAGGACCATGACATGTTATAGGCTTGAATGACGTGAACAGTTAGGACCATGACATTTTATAGGTGTGAATGACGTGAACAGTTAGAACCATGACATGTTAAAGGTGTGAATGACGTGAACAGTTAGGACCATGACATGTTATAGGTGTGAATGACGTGAACAGTTAGGACCATGACATGTTATAGGTGTGAATGACGTGAACAGTTAGGACCATGCCATGTTATAGGCCTGAATGACGTGAACAGTTAGGACCATGCCATGTTATAGGCCTGAATGACGTGAAGAGTTAGGACCATGACATGTTATAGGTGTGAATGACGTGAACAGTTAGGACCATGACATGTTATAGGTGTAATTGACGTGAACAGTTAGGACCATGACATGTTAGAGGTGTAATTGACGTGAACAGTTAGGACCATGACATGTTATAGGTATGAATGACGTGAACAGTTAGGACCATGACATGTTATAGGTGTGAATGACGTGAACAGTTAGGACCATGACATGTTATAGGTGTGAATGACGTGAACAGTTAGGACATGACATGTTATAGGTGTGAATGACGTGAACAGTTAGGACCATGACATGTTATAGGTGTGAATGACGTGAACAGTTAGGACTATGACATGTTATAGGCGTGAATGACGTGAACAGTTAGGACCATGCCATGTTATAGGCCTGAATGACGTGAACAGTTAGGACCATGACATGTTATAGGCCTGAATGACGTGAACAGTTGGGACCATGCCATGTTATAGGTGTCAATGACGTGAACAGTTAGGACCATGACATGTTATAGGCCTGAATGACGTGAACAGTTAGGACCATGACATGTTATAGGTGTGAATGACGTGAACAGTTAGGACCATGACATGTTATAGGTGTGAATGACGTCAACAGTTAGGACCATGACATGTTATAGGCCTGAATGACGTGAACAGTTAGGACCATGCCATGTCATAGGTGTAATTGACGTGAACAGTTAGGACCATGACATGTTATAGGCCTGAATGACGTGAACAGTTAGGACCATGACATGTTATAGGTGTGAATGACGTGAACAGTTAGGACCATGACATGTTATAGGTGTAATTGACGTGAACAGTTAGGACCATGACATGTTAGAGGTGTAATTGACGTGAACAGTTAGGACCATGACATGTTATAGGCCTGAATGACGTGAACATTTAGGACCATGACATGTTATAGGCCTGAATTACGTGAACAGTTAGGACCATGACATGTTATAGGCCTGAATGACGTGAACAGTTAGGACCATGACATTTTATAGGTTGTGAATGACGTGAACAGTTAGAACCATGACATGTTAAAGGTGTGAATGACGTGAACAGTTAGGACCATGACATGTTATAGGTGTGAATGACGTGAACAGTTAGGACCATGACATGTTATAGGTGTGAATGACGTGAACAGTTAGGACCATGCCATGTTATAGGCCTGAATGACGTGAACAGTTAGGACCATGCCATGTTATAGGCCTGAATGACGTGAACAGTTAGGACCATGACATGTTATAGGTGTGAATGACGTGAACAGTTAGGACCATGACATGTTATAGGTGTGAACGACGTGAAGAGTTAGGACTATGACATGTTATAGGCGTGAATGACGTGAACAGTTAGGACCATGCCATGTTATAGGCCTGAATGACGTGAACAGTTAGGACCATGACATGTTATAGGCCTGAATGACGTGAACAGTTAGGACCATGCCATGTTATAGGCTTGAATGACGTGAACAGTTAGGACCATGACATGTTATAGGTGTGAATGACATGAAGGTGTAGGACCATGACATGATATAGGTGTGAATGACGTGAACAGTTAGGACCATGCCATGTTATAGGCCTGAATGACGTGAACAGTTAGAACCATGACATGTTATAGGTGTGAATGACGTGAACAGTTAGGACCATACCATGTTATAGGCCTGAATGACGTGAACAGTTAGGACCATGACATGTTATAGGCCTGAATGACGTGAACAGTTAGGACCATGACATGTTATAGGCTTGAATGACGTGAACAGTTAGGACCATGACATTTTATAGGTGTGAATGACGTGAACAGTTAGAACCATGACATGTTAAAGGTGTGAATGACGTGAACAGTTAGGACCATGACATGTTATAGGTGTGAATGACGTGAACAGTTAGGACCATGACATGTTATAGGTGTGAATGACGTGAACAGTTAGGACCATGCCATGTTATAGGCCTGAATGACGTGAACAGTTAGGACCATGCCATGTTATAGGCCTGAATGACGTGAACAGTTAGGACCATGACATGTTATAGGTGTGAATGACGTGAACAGTTAGGACCATGACATGTTATAGGTGTGAATGACGTGAAGAGTTAGGACTATGACATGTTATAGGCGTGAATGACGTGAACAGTTAGGACCATGCCATGTTATAGGCCTGAATGACGTGAACAGTTAGGACCATGACATGTTATAGGCCTGAATGACGTGAACAGTTAGGACCATGCCATGTTATAGGCTTGAATGACGTGAACAGTTAGGACCATGACATGTTATAGGTGTGAATGACGTGAACAGTTAGGACCATGACATGTTATAGGTGTGAATGACGTGAACAGTTAGGACCATGCCATGTTATAGGCCTGAATGACGTGAACAGTTAGGACCATGACATGTTATAGGTGTGAATGACGTGAACAGTTAGGACCATACCATGTTATAGGCCTGAATGACGTGAACAGTTAGGACCATGACATGTTATAGGCCTGAATGACGTGAACAGTTAGGACCATGACATGTTATAGGCGGGAATTACGTGAACAGTTAGGACCATGCCATGTTATAGGCCTTAATGACGTGAACAGTTAGGACCATGACATGTTATAGGTGTGAATGACGTGAACAGTTAGGACCATGCCATGTTATAGGCCTGAATGACGTGAACAGTTAGGACCATGACATGTTATAGGTGTGAATGACGTGAACAGTTAGGACCATGACATGTTATAGGCCTGAATGACGTGAACAGTTAGGACCATGACATGTTATAGGTGTCAATGACGTGAACAGCTAGGACCATGGCATGTTATAGGTATGAATGACGTGAAGAGTTAGGACCATGACATGTTATAGGCGTGAATGACGTGAACAGTTAGAACCATGACATGTTATAGTTGTGAATGACATGAAGAGATAGGACCATGACATGTTATAGGTGTGAATGACGTGAACAGTTAGGACCATGTCATGTTATAGGCCTGAATGACGTGAACAGTTAGGATCATAACATGTTATAGGTGTGAATGACATGAAGGTGTAGGACCATGACATGTTATAGGTGTGAATGACGTGAACAGTTAGGACCATGACATGTTATAGGTGTGAATGACATGAACAGTTAGGACCATGACATGTTATAGGCGTGAATGACATGAACATTTAGGACCATGACATGTTATAGGCATGAATGACATGAACAGTTAGGACCATGACATGTTATAGGCGTGAATGACGTGAAGAGTTAGGACCATGACATTTTATAGGCGTGAATGACGTGAAGAGTTAGGACCATGACAAGTTATAGGCGCGAATGCACGGACAGATAGGCACTCAGTATTTCTGTCTCTCTCTCATAGCGGACGACAAACGCAGGCATGGAACAGTCGTCCGACCGTGCCCATGACAATAGCCTGCATGCTAATCCGTGTCTGTGTCACCTCCACGTATGGGCGTCTTCTCTGTGTGCCGCACATATCTGGTTTCACTAGTAATCAGACACAGATTTATCAGCCATCCTACAAGATTCAGGGTGTCTGACAGATACAAGGTGTCTGACAGATACAGAGTGTCTAACAGATTTGCATAGTGCAGTGGCGTCGGTGATCATGTCTGTACACGGAATTCTATTTAGTGTACTGCCAGTTATTTTTAATACTGATATTCATACACACCGTACTATACAAATATGATCGGGACATGATAGGCGTGTTTTCTTGATATTTCATGATTAGTTCTTCTTGGAGCTACTGTTGGTCAGAGTGTCAGAGATAGATTTCATGATTATTGCATGGTTGATGGTGTCTATTCCCAGCATTTACTAAATATAACGCGATAATATGTAACCAATTTAGGCCTATCGTGTTTAATGAGACAAACCACTTTCTGGAGAAGATCGTTGCTGTTAAGCTTCAGGAATATTTAGACAATGAAAAGCCCCCCCCCCCCTAATCCCTAAAAGTTTGGGAAGTTACAGGCCAGGGAGAGATATTTAGGCAAATACAGCAATTTTTGCCTAAGATGTTTATGAATGGTCCCAAAGCTGACAGGAGATGGCGATAGCAGCACTCGATCTCGAGGACGCGTGCAACAGCGTTAAATATGATATTTTGATGTATTATGGAGAAGAGGCCGGTCTCCCTGGCCTAGGAGTTAGCGACTTTCTCCGTAATCCAGTATATCCACATGAGGAACGTTACTTGCACGAGAATCGGTAGCGGTTCTCGCCGCGTTGGTGCTTATAGGGTATGTGA
The DNA here is from genome assembly GCA_014155875.1 of Cepaea nemoralis. Lineage (NCBI taxonomy): Eukaryota > Metazoa > Mollusca > Gastropoda > Stylommatophora > Helicidae > Cepaea > Cepaea nemoralis. Next base: position 143,876 of record JACEFZ010027376.1, on the reverse strand, counting down.
GCCGACCGCTCAGAAAGCAATGGCAAACTACTGAGCGTAATCTTGCCAAGAAATCAACAATTAGTTGAAAGATGCTGGTGTTGACTGCGATGTCCTGTAAAGGATATGCGAAAAAAAATCCACACAGATATATATATATATAATGTACTGACCTTATTCTGTGGTGATGTGGATAGGGTAAGTAACCCTGGCGGTATCTTGCCCTCTAACATTTCCAGAGTTGTCCTCCCGCCGATTAAGTGTGTGACCCTGTCTACTGCCTGTAGCTTATAGGCGCACGTGACGGTGTCACCTCCAAGTAAAACAGTGACGGCACCTCGATCTGTAGCCTGGCATCACACACATCCACATAGAGAAGAAAATGGCATCACACACATCCACACAGAGAAGAAAATGGCATCACACACATCCACACAGAGAAGAAAATGGCATCACACACATCCACACAGAGAAGAAAATGGCATCACACACATCCACACAGAGAAGAAAATGGCATCACACACATCCACACAGAGAAGAAAATGGCATCACACACATCCACACAGAAAAGAAAATGGCATCACACACATCCACACAGAGAAGAAAATGGCATCACACACATCCACACAGAGAAGAAAATGGCATCACACACATCCACACAGAGAAGAAAATGGCATCACACACATCCACACAGAGAAGAAAATGGCATGTTCAATTTGTGTGTGCACTAATGGCTATTGATTTCTACTTAAAACAGGAACATACAAGGGTGGGTAGAGATGATAACAGGGATGTGATTGTAGAAGTACTCGTATGTCCCTAGCGTAACAGACCGTGTTGTAATATGTTGCCACTGTTGGAATAATATGCAAGGAGTTCTCATGTAAACATTATTTAGTTCAATTTTTCAACACTAGTGATCCTATAACAATCTGTCAACACTAATGATCCTATAACAATCTGTCAACACTAGTGATCCTATAGCAATCTGTCAACACTAGTGATCCTATAACAATATGTCAACACTAGTGATCCTATAACCCTTTGTCAACACTAGTGATCCTATAACCCTTTGTCAACACTAGTGATCCCATATCCCTTTGTCAACACTAGTGATACTATGACAAACTTTCAACACTAGTGATCCCATATCCCTTTGTCAACACTAGTGATACTATGACAATCTGTCAACACTAGTGATCCCATATCCCTTTGTCAACACTAGTGATACTATGACAATCTGTCAACACTAGTGATACTATGACAATCTGTCAACACAGTGTGTTCTATACATGTCGTATCCGAGCAGTATATCTGTATAACGGAGCGAATATTCTTCACTGACATCTTCTTGTTCTAGCTGCTAGACCTTGTTCTACCTGCTATACTGTGTTCTAAGTGCTATACCATGTTCTATCTGCTATACCTTGTTCTAAGTGCTATACATTGTTCTATCTGCTATGCCTTGTTCTAAGTGCTATACCTAGTTCTATCTTCTGTATCTTGTTCTAAGTGCTATACCTATTTCTATCTTCTGTACCTTGTTCTAAGTGCTATACCTTGTTCTATCTGCTATACCTTGTTCTATGTGCTATATATTGTTCTATCTTATGTACCTTGTTCTAAGTACTATACTTAGTTTTATCTTCTATACATTGTTCTAAGTGCTATACCTAGTTATATCTTCTGTACATTGTTCTAAGTGCTATACCTTGTTCTATCTGCTATACCTTGTTCTAAGTGCTATACATTGTTCTATCTTCTGTACCTTCTTCTAAGTGCTATACCTAGTTCTATCTTCTGTACCTTGTTCTAAGCACTATACCTTGTTCTGAAGCAGCTACGTGAAGAGAATCTTCACATCCGATTCTTGAAAGCGGAGCGGCTCCTCACCTACTCCAAAATACCTACAACCTTGGCAGTAGTGACGTCGGAGGGCAGCGAAATGCCGATCACGGTATCGATCAACAATAAAACTCAACAGCCAGAGAGATTCATCCCAAGAGTCAATCAATGCTCAAGATGCCAGAGGGCCGGCCACAGCAGTGCAACATGTCGCAGTAAGACGGAAATCTGTCGATACTGCGCCGATCACCACGCCTTAAAGGAGTGTCCGCTGGCCAAGCTGGACACGGACTTCCGAGCTCCTAACAACAGATGAAAGTGCGTCAACTGCCTGGGCAAGCATGGAACAAGATACTTGAGCTGTCCGTACCTGCAACGACACAGAGACGTCTTGAAGATAGCCATCACCACAAGGACACCATACAACGAAGCAATGCGGAGGTGCGGGACAGCCACGGGCATCTTGCAAGATGAAAGAGACCAACTGCAAAGCCAGATGGACGAGTTAAAGAAACAAGTCAAGGCACTGCTGACGCCGACCCCGAATAACGACAACGAAAAACTACTGGCGGAAATGAAGGAGATTCAGCAGAACATCAAGCAAGAAGTAGAACAATATGGCACTTATTAAGAAGGAGAATGAAGAGATCCTACAAACCATTAAAATCAGAGCGAGAACTACAGAAAGCTGAAATGGAAATACTCCGAAACAAAACCACAGAAGCCGAACAAGAAATTACAGAGAAATCGCAGGATGAAAACCAAGAGACCGAGCCGGAATCACAAGCGAAAGCCAGCAGCCCAACCACGATGCCTGAATCATTCAAAGGGAAGCCAATATCCCACCAGACATCAGAAGAAAATCGGGATGAGCACCCTGACGTCGGCATAGAGGACGTCCCGAGGCCAGAAGTAGAAATAATGTTCCCTAAGATAATGAGGCACTACGAACTCAAGTGCGAGGAATACAGAAAGCGCATGGAAGAAAAAGTAAAGAAGTACAAGAAACTCAACGGGAAACCAATGCCCTGCCGTACCGCCACAATGCCAGATTTAAAACTCGCAGATGAATACGCATGGCATTACTACATTGAAGACGGAGAAATCATACCATGGCTGAGCTCGGAGGAAGCAAGCAAAAGACAGCAAGAACTCAAACGTGGGAAGCGGACTGAAAGAAAGCGCAAGGAGGCATATCACATCGAAAAGCTTCTACAGTTACTTCACAATTGAGAAGACAAAAATACCAAATAAAAAGTCCTTTTAAGGACTGCAACCAGTCAAGCCAGGAGCCTGCGCCAACAAAGAAAACAACAAGAGGAAACATGCACAAAGGACAGCCGCCGAACGAACCCCCAGCTTTCGATGCATGGAGTGGGATAACGAAAAGCCCTTATAAGGACTGCAGCCAGTCAAGCCAGACGAGACAGGAGCCTGCACCAACAAAGAAATCACAAGAACAGACGAGCACAAAGGATAGCCGCCGACCGATTCCCCAGCTGACGTCACACAAACCAACATAATCAGTCCGAGATAGGACTCACAAGACAAGAATTAAGGCGAAGAAACCCACAAAAACCACGGACCTCAACAATAACCACAGCTGAAAGAAGCAGGTTGAACGAGGCCGAATTTGGAATTTTTGTTTTTGAACCAACCAATCAACCAACATTGTTCTAAGTGCTATACCTGGTTATATCTTCTGTACCTTGTTTTAAGCAATATACCTTGTTCTATCTGCTATACCTTGTTCTATGTGCTATACCTAGTGAGAGAGAGAGAGAGAGAGAGAGAGAGAGAGAGAGAGAGAGAGTGGGTGTCAGAGAGAGTTAGAGAGTGAATGTGTGTGTGCGCACGTGCGTGCGTGTGTGTGGAGAGAGTGATTGAGCGAGAAATGGTAGGGGAATGTGTCAGTGCATGCATTCGTACGTGTATGTGTGAGAGTGAGTGAGGGAGTGTGTGCGTGCATGCATGCGTTCATGCGTATGTATATGTGTGAGAGAGTGTGATTGAGAGAGTGAGTGTGTGTGTGAAGGAGTGTGTGTGAGAGAGTGAGACAGTTCGAGAGTTGATGTGTTAGTGTGTGTGTGTGTGTGTGAGCGCGCGCATGCGTGTGAGTGTGTGTATATGAAAGAATACAGAGAGAGAGAGAGAGAGAGAGAGAGAGAGAGAGAGAGAGAGAGAGAGAGAGAGAGAGAGAGAGAGAGAAAGAGAGCTGAGCAGATGCATGTCATGTAACACGCATGTTATGTAACACGCGAATCCATATGTTTGTGTATTCTCATCTATCATATTATCAGTTAAATACCATTTGATTTTATCATGTATAATATGAACTTATGTACATTACTGTAGTTTGAGTGAGAGAGTCAGTGAGTGTGAATGAGAGACAGAATGAGTGAGCGTGAGAGTGAATGTGTGTGTGTGTGTGTGCCTTCTCTGTGTGTATCTCTGTGTGTGGGAGCATCACTATTTTTACGTCACACACTGTTTATGTACACAATTTTCTCCATGTTTAACATTTGTATGAGAATGCTCAGACAATTGTCAGTGTATGTGTGTGAGTAAAGTGTGGGAGTTTGTTCATATTAGTTTCAATGCTCACGTGATACATTTTGTATGTGTCTAGATGTGAGGAATTGTGATTGTGTGTGGAGGATGTGTATGAGTGTGGGGATATGTGTGGATGGGGGATGTGTGGGTGGGGGTATGCGTTTGGTTGGGTTGGGGTGTGTGGGTTTTTGTGGGTAGTGATATTTGTGGGTTTTTGTGGGATGTGTGGATAGATGTGTGAGGGTGGAAGTAGGGGTGTGGGAATGGGTGTGGGAGATGTGTGTATGGGTGGAGGATATGTCTATGGGACGGGTGTAGGGTGTGTGTGTGTTTATGTGGGTGGTGATGTGTGGCTGGTTTGAGGAAGTATGTGTGGGTGGCGGGGTTGTGTGTGTAGGGGATTGTGTTGGGTGGATTGGGGATGCAAGGGCGGGTGGGGAGAAGTGTATGGTGTGTGGGTTTGAGATATGTGTGCGGTGTGTGGATGGGGAGGGGGGCGTGGTGGTATGTGTGAGGATATGTGTGTGGGTGGGGGATAGTGTGTGGTGTGGGGGATGTGTGTGATGGGTGCGAGGATTGTGTGTATGGGTGGGGTGGTTGAGGGAATTATGTGGGGGTGTGTGGGTGGGAGATGTGTGCGTGGATGGGGATCCTATAACCTATAAGTGGGTGGGGGTGTGTGAGTGGCTTAGGGATGTGTAGGTGGGTGAGGTATGTGTCGGGGTGGGATGCGTGAGTGGGTGAAGGATGTGTGTGGGTAGGGGTATTGTGATCGAGAGATGTTTGGTTGGGGGTGGGTGGGTGGGGTGTGTGGGTGCTTAGTAGAGGATGTGTGCGTGAGTGAGTGTGTGTTGGTGGACGGGTAGGGAATGCGTGTGTGGGTGGGGAGAGGTGTGTGGTGTGTTGGTTAGAGATATTGTGTGGGTGAGGTATGTGTGTGTGGATGGGGGATTTTTGTGGTGTGTGGGTGGGGATATGTGGGGTGGATGGGTAAGGGTATCTGCGTTGGTGTGGGTGGGAATATTGTGCGGTAGGTGGGTGGGGGATATGTGTGTGGTGTGTAGGTGGGGGTGTGTGGTGGTATGTGGGTGTAGGATGTGTTGGTGAGGGATATGTATGTTTGTGGTGCGTGGGTTGGGAATATTGCATGGTAGGGGATGTATGTGATGTGCAGGTGGGGGATTGTGTAGTGGGGGATTGGGTTAAGGCATGTATGGGTGGGTGGAGGATGTATGTGTGGGTGGTGGGGTGTGTGTGTGTGTGTGTGTGTGTGTGGATTGGGGATGTATGGGTGGTTAGGGAGATGTGTGTGGGGGGGGGTAGGGAGAGGTCAGTTGGTGGGGATGTGTGTGTATAGTTTGGGGATGTGTGAGTGGATGTGCGATGTGTGGGTTGGTTTGGGTTGGTGGGGGATTGTGTGCGTGGGTGGTGAATATGTGGTCAATGGAGATGTGGCTGGGGGATGGGTGGTATGAGGTGTGGATGGGGAGAGGATGTGTGGGTTAGGATGTGTATGTGGGTGGGCGTGGGATGTGTGGGTTGGTGGGGGAATGTTTGTGGGTGGCGAGTGTGTTTTGGTTGGGGGAACATTGAGAGGAGAGTGTGTGGGTGGGGGATGTGCGGAAGGGGGATGGGTCGGTTGGTGGGGTATGTATGTGTCTCTTGGTGTGCGTGTGTGTGGGTAGGTGGGGGTGTGTGTGTGGGTGGTGTGATGTATGGGTAGATGGGAGATGGGCCTCATAACATGGTAATTTGCCTTGTTTATGTTTACAACATTCATTTCACAATGTTTATTTTTCTTCCTATGTGAATGTATAATGCTCTTGATGAATGAAAGACGAGTGATTGGAAGGGCCGAATGTAATAATAAAGTTTATTTGATTTGATTTGATTTGATTTATGTACCTTGTTCTACGCGCTATACCTTGTTATACCTGCTACACTGCCCCTGCCTTCCCTTGAGGGTTGACCGTGAAGTCCTTGACCGTTCTACCTTGACCGGCTGAGATATGGGCGACACCACAACAGAATGTCCCTCGAAACCCCCGGGAACGTTAACCTGATTGGAAAAACGCCCGCAGAAGTCGGATGTGCCGGCCTAAAGCTTGCAAATAAGATGCCACAACGCAAAAACGTCCGAGTGAAATGTCCGTCGTGCCCGGAACAGTTCTGACTATCTAGTCTTTCGAATGTCCCTCGTGCCCGGAACAGCTCACACTAGTATAATGGTATACCTTGACCTAACTGCTATACCGTGTTCTAACTGCTACACCTTGATCTATCTCCTATACTTTGTTTTAAGTGCTATACCATGTTCTAAGTGCTATATTTGTTCTAAGTGCTATACCGTCCTCTAAATGCTATATCTTGTTCTAACTGCTCTACATTGTTCTAACTGCCATATCTTGATCTTTCTGCTATGCATTGTTCTAAGTGCTATACCTTGTTCCAACTGCTATATTATGATCTAAGTGTTATTTATACCTTGTTCTAACTGCTATACCTTGATCTATCTGCTTTACCTTGTTGTAAGTGCTATACCTTGTTCTAACTGCTATACCTTGTTCTAATTGCTATACATGTATCTATCTGCTATACCTTATTCTAAGTTCTATACCTTGTTCTACCTGCTGTAGCTTGTTCTAACTGCTGTACCTTGTTCTAACGGATATACATTGTTCTAATTGCTGTAAATTGTTCTAAATGATAGCACCTTTTTCTAACTACTATACCGTGTTCTATGTGCTATACCTTGATCTAACTGCTATACCTTGATCTGTCTGCTATACCTAGTTCTGAGCGCTATACCTAGTTCTGAGTGCTACATCGTATTTAAAGTGCTATAACTTGTTCTAAGAGCTATATATTATTCTAAGAGCTATACCTTGTTCAAAGTGCTATATCTTCTTCTAAGTGCTATACCTTATTATAAGCGCTTTAACTTGTTCTAAGAGTTATACCATGTTCTAAGTTATACACCTAGTTCTAAGTGCTATACCTAGTTCTAAGCGCTATACCTAGTTCTAGCTAGCGGTGGTGTAGTGGCAAGTTATATACCTTGTTCTAGCTAGTGGTGGTGTAATGGCAAGCACCCCTACTCACCGGTACCAAACATGGGGCAAAAGTTACATCTTGAGTGTTTACAATCAGGTTAGGGAATGGAAATTTACTTCCCCTGTGTTACTGAGAGTTACGGTAGTGCTAAATTGTCTCTGTCATATCATAAAAACGAGTTTTAGACAAGCGATAAATTCATAAAAACTGTCATTTGCTGCCTATAGTACTTTGCCTTAGGACAGAGGGGTCTTGAGCCTGTGGAATTAAGGCCGCATGGCTAGTGCAGTCGCCGCGAACTGTGCAGGTTAGAGTTTTCTTTTTGCCCCGGACAGAAAAAACTCTACGCCTTACCGAGGATTCGAACCCGGGTCTCCCGAAAGAGAGCCCGGCATTCTAGCCCCTGGGCCAGCCGTTCCAGAGCAATCAATAAAAAAAATGCACCGTAAGAAGGATGGAGAAAGAAGTAAGTCCCCCTGACGCTCCATTACATTACAAACATCATTGAATCACGCACACACCTGAACGACGGCATCCATCAGTGCCTTACTGCCATGAGAAAAGTCTTCCCACTCAAACAGGCCGGGCGGTCCGTTCCAGACAAGAGTGTTTGCTTGACCGATGATCTGACCAAATAGCCTGCGCGTCTCCACCCCGATGTCCACAGCTACGGTACCTGGTCAACAAAAGACACATGGAATAGTACTGGCTGGCACTTCTCTGTGTATTTATGATAATGAACTTATCCAGCAGTACTGGCACTTCTCTGTGTATTTATGATAGCAATTATTTCACCTTGTCATTAGGCCAGCCATTCCGACCCGTCCTCGCACACCGGTATTCTGGTCCATCGATGTTACGATAGACAGTCGTGAAGAAACACGAATGACAGTCTCAGTAAGACACACACCGACTAGTTGCTACCTACAGCTCACGGTGCTGACAGCTGCACTGTGACAAGGATGAAATCTCTACAGACATATCGTGAACAGGCGCAGCACACTGCTGTCATTGATGATTCAAAACTTGATAACAAACAGTCGAAACAGCATCTATGAGGCACTGGGCACGAATAATGTAATGTGTAGTGAGATAAAAAGAGGACATGCTAGCATGTAATATAATTACTGATCAAATCTAACGAGAATACACAGTACGTAATGTAACTGTTCAGTTAAATAGGAAACCAAACTTAGAAAAGCAAATAAATTTCGGACTTTTGTATTGTGCTATGGAAAGCGATCAATGCTTGTCTAAATAAATGGCGCTAGCGAATAACGGTTGTGTGAAGCCATGTCCGTCCACGCTGGAAAGAAGTTAAGATGTTTGTTGTTTGAACTTTACAGGACAGTACTATCAACCCCAATATTTATTGACTTTGTAATTTTCCTAGACAGTTGTAGTTCAATAGTTCGCTATTGCTTTCAGAACGGCCGCCGAATCATACATGGAAATGAATGCACAATGGCTAGCTTCCAAACTGCCCTCGGCTTAGTCATGTCAAGCTGTCATTTACTGCCAATATATTACTATGCGGTGTATGGCAGGGGTCTTTGAACCTGAGGAATTGAGGCCGCCTGGGTAGTGCAGTAGCCGCGAAGAATGATAAAACTGCGCGTCCAACTATACCCAAAGCCACATACGCCGGTTACATGATGAAGATGATAACGCATGGTATGGTGATCATTATTATATGACTACTATGATATTTATAGTTCACACCTGTAGGAACTCCTTCAGTTATACTGCGATTCTTTATTGTGGCGTTGTCGGAGCACCTGTCCGCTACCAGGAGGTCAAGTGGCAGATGTATGCTTACACCGTTGCTGGCTGCCTGGTCCATGACTTGAGACACAAACTGCAACCCACTGTTATCTGCTGGCGAGTCTCCGATCTCCATGGTTCGCAATACCTATTTTTGAAACATTTATACATTCACAACACGCACTAGAATCACAACAACCAAACACGCACTAGCGTTACAACACACCACAACATCCAACACTCAGTAACATTACAACATATAACAACACCAACTTATACTATGTAACACAGCTTGTCAATGATCTCTCTCTTCACTTTTACAACCTAACGAACACTAATCTTCCATGATTGATTGTACGTGTCTCACTAATACCCTGTGTGAGGTAAAGCAATTTTAGACGAGGAGATACCTAAGGGGTTACCAGTTGGGTAATCATTACTATGGTTTCAAACTATCATTCTCTTGTGCCTTCTTTAGGAAACCTTAAAATGGCTCGTTGTCCCCCACGTGAGGACCCTTACTACAAAAGCAAGATCCCTTCACAAAATTTATAAAGATAGGTACCTGTGGAAGGCGTTGGGGACCACGGAAAATTACCACTAATCATGGGGAATAATATTTCCTCTACAAAATATATGGACTTGGACCAGCGTGTAGTTAACCCCACCGGTCTATAAATAGATTAATCATGCACAGAACATAGGGTGTGTGACTGAATATACAATTACATCACTGGACAACCACTGTGTGAACATAACAGACTTGGCTATCACATACATCTGCTACAATAATAACTCAAGTCTTGAGTTTCAGATATCTATATTAGAACATACAACAATAATGCATGGCATGTAGTTGTTATAACTCATTCAGTTATCAAATACACAACATGACAAAACCCAACAGATATCAGTCTCAAGAAACATCACATTAGTATATGTATATGGCAAGACAATCTTCTAATACATGTTGCTGTGGATAAATGAGAGTTTCTATGATGAATGGTGTCTCAGTCTGGAGAGCATATTAAAACTTGCACCAGTGGACTATCAATATATTCTCTGTTGCTGGTAGGCATGGCTGGGTATTGGTCTTCTGAAAGTCTATCATGGCTTGGTTTCCCCAGTAGTGATACATCTTTTCTTCCTAGTACTCAGGCTGTAAGGAAGAAAATAAAAGTGGAAGCTGGTGAATAACAGATGGATTTGTGGAAGGAAAAGGTACAACAATGCAATATTTACATTACAAAATTTTTGGATAATGTAGTAACAGAGAGTGCAAAGAAAGGACTCTCCTTGAATATCAAGAAAACAGTAGCAATGGTGGTATCAAAGAAACAGGTGACACCCAAACGTGAAACAGAAGGGGAAATTCTTCCACATGTGGATAGTTTTAAATATCTAGGGACATTTATAACATCAGATGGAAGATGCACAACAGAGATTAAGAGCAGAATAGGGCAAGCAACGGCTGCATTTAAGAAAATGAAGAATATCTTATGTAATAAGTCACTATCATTGAACGTAAGAAAGAAAGTGCCGAAGTGCTATATAGAACCTGTTTTTCTGTATGGTTGTGAATCTTGGAATGTAAATGAACAAATTAGGAAGAGATTGGAAGCAACAGAGTTGTGGTTCCTTAGACGAATGTTGCGAATTCCTTGGACTGCCAAAGTAACTAACAACGAATTCCCGAAAGAGGCTTATCAAACTAAAACATTATATACAACAATAAGAAAGAGACAGACAGCTTTTTTGGCCATGTGATAAGAAGAGAGGCGCTGGAGAACATCGTGACAACTGGAAATATCGAGGGGAAGAGAGGCAGAGGCAGACCACGAGAAATAATGCTGGATGGCTTGCGACGGTGGCATGGAAGAATATCAACGGCAGAGTTGATCCATAAAACCAAAGACCGAGATCTGTGGAGAGTCATGAACGCCTACGCTAGTCGGCATGGCACTTGATGATGATGACTCAGGCGTAAATGGGTTGTTGAGGTAGGGCTGGTAGGAACAAGCATACTGGTTGCATCGGATATTCGCCAGGCCTATATCCATGGAGGATAATTTCTTATTTTATAATTGAGAATGTTTCTTCATGAGTCCTGGACAAACTTATAAGATAATAGACAATACCATATAGCATAGGCTTTGGGCTGGCATCTCTTCCCTGTCAGTATTCGCCATCACAAGAAAGTATGAGCTTCACCTCCTATTGATAGGCCAACAAAACATACTACTCATCTGGACAAAGCAAACAAAATACCACCTGCTCAAGCATTTCATATAATCATACATTATTTACAAAACAAACATAGAAAAAAAGGGGTGGGGGTGTTAATAATAGGAGGAGGCAGGAAGGTGGTTCCTCTCACAGGTGAAATCACTACCCTCTTCTCCCTAAATAGAAGGTATTAAAACATGTGATGGAGTGAAACCAGTATCCACTGATGAGACAGCATTTGTTTTCCATTAATGTTTTATTTCCATGATGAGGTAAACTCAAGATGATATAAGGCAGTGAGATAAGGTAAAGTCATCAAGATTTGATCAAGTTGAGATGGAGGCATTGTCAGATCAAGGCAATTTGTGACAATGCAGGTTGTGATAAATGCTTGTTGTAACGTATGCATGTTATGGCAGAGGTATGTTATGACGAATACCTGTTGGAACACTGCCTGTTGAAATACTGCATGTTGAGATGGATGCAGGTTGTGACTGTTGTATGTTAAGATAAAGCATGTTGAGATGAATGTATATTAAGACAAGACATGTTGAGACATTGCCCTCTCTATAACATCTCAGCATCCTACTTTTGTCATTTAAGACCTGGCCTTCATTCTTCTGAAGCTAGACTTGGCTCTCAAGTGCTTTTCTCATCTTCTATCATTAGTATAGTTAATTCACCTTTCATGATTGGGGGAAAATTCGAACAACTCCTCCAGCAGGGAAAGTAATACTCATGAACCAACATCAAATGTAAAACACTCACAATGAAAACATTTAATTAATTTCATGAAGCAATTGCAATAGCTTTGATATAGATATGCATCCAATATATGCATTGGTTCGAATACAATGGCATATGGTCTCTCTCAGCTTTCTCTTGATCTAAAACCAACCCGCGGTTGCAAGCAATTTTCATGCACACAGTTCAGAAATAGTCCGCTGTATGACCATTTTTCAGAACACATTGTGGCAGAATACTCAACGTAAAAATCACCTAATCATTATCATTAGTGATGCGATAATGGTAATGAGTGCAGCGTCTGGCAACATTTGAGTGCATGGTGAATCTATTTTTCCTTGTCAATGAGCATTAATTCTCATGAAAGAACATGGAACTTCATATGCATTCTCATGAAAGAAGTGTACAAGGAATTCACATGATATATTCAGAATGATGTAAGACTGTTCACAAGACGTTTACAAGATAGACACGTAGCAACCTTTTCTCTGCAGAAGTACCAATGCATAGAAGGTGCGTCTAAAATGTGCATTTAAATTGCATAGAGAAAAATTATTATATATCCATTCAAAATGTGATAGCATGCTTTTGCATGTAAAAGTATCGTTCCTAACAGAAAGATGTTAACATGGTAGATGCTGCGATGGAACACGTAAGGCAGTTTGTAAAATTTCTCTCTAGTACAACATTTGTTGTGATCATTTTTTAAGAAGCATAAATATTATAATTACACCAATACGCAAACATGATGTTACCTTCCTCTAGGGAAACATCGTTAAGGACGTATGGTGGTTGAGCCTGCCTGGGCCAGTCCAGAACACTGGGCACATGACCTCCTAAACGAATTCACTAGTGGGTCGTTTTGACAGCTTGACGTGGACTGAGCCGGCCGCTAGCGCCAATTCTGTCCTGGGATTTGAGTTGAAAGTTCAAATCCTTCCAGCCAATCGCCAGTCTTCTTTACCAACACCCACTAGTTCTACCTATTTCGTCACGCGTCTATGGTGTTCCATTTGATTATTTGTAGAAATAATGTCGGTAAATGTGGGATGACTGTAAATATGTCACATCCTGCAAGCAGACCCATATCTTCCATGGTGTATTATAGGCATAGTTAGTTAGTTAGTTAGTTTGTCGACAGATCATCCTCGTTGCACATCGAACCATTCAGTCCATAAGTGCTCGGATCCCCTCCTCAGCAAATCCCGCAGCGTGTAGCGGCTAACGACGCCAGTTCTGTGTTGGTTTATCAATCTTCTTTGGCTTCCTGCGTAGTGTTCTTGTTTGGCCACCCCTCTTTTAATTTGCTGCTCCTGCAGTCTGGCCATTGTTGTAGATTCACAGTCATCACTTGGTTCTCGCAAAAGTCTCACTTCTCGTAGAGCATTCAGAATGTCAGCCTGGTCCATGGCGCGTCCGCCCTCCACAGTAGCCTCACCTGCGAGCTTGTCAGCCCGCTCATTTCCTTGTACTCCCGCATGACCTGGCACGAAGATGAAACTAATCTTTGCCAGCCGAGACCGCTTCAGAGGCAGCAACCATTCTCTTCGGATCGACCCCTCCTCTATCCTCTTGATCATGTTCATTGAGTCGCTAAGGAAACAAGCCCTAGTGAATGTCTGTGTCTCGAGCCATGTTATTGCTTTACTTACTGCCATGACTTCCATGGTCAGGCTACTTGTGGTTTCAGTGAAAGCACCAGAGTCCTCCTTCACAATTCTCCCTCCGGCCGAGCTGTAAAGGCCCATGAGCTTCTCACATGTCGGACGACCGACCCATCTGTGTAGATGACCGCGTCACCGTCTAGCGAATTCTCGAAAATCAACGCTTGTACTTCAGCCTCAACAGCAGCCGGATTTTCTTGTCTGCATTTTCTATCTAGTTGGATGCAAACTGAAAAGGATGTGCAGAAGTCTGTTGGCACTTGCACCCACTCCTCGCCAGGTTCTAAGTCCTCAAGTGAACACACCTGTTGAAGAATGTCTTCGGCTTGACCCATCCACGACCGTCCTCTTTTTAACCTGCTGCCCTTCACCTTCCTAATTTCACTATGCAGTGGATGTTGTGTGTTTGCGTTAATTCTGAGGTAGGCGCGTGCCCTGCAAACTTGTATTCTCTCTTCAATGGTTGGAAAATCAAGAAGGTAGCGCATCGCCCTGCATGCTGTATCTCTTGTACATCCAAGAATAATGCGCATAGCTTCATTCTGTATCCTTTCCATCCTTTCTATCTGCTTATGGCTGAGAGTCAGGATTGCCATTGCATACTCCAAAACAGACATGACCAGCCCCTCGTACAGAAGACATAGATGGCGCTGCTCACAGTTTGCTGCCGCCATCACCCGCATCGCTGCCAAACCCCGCTTGGCCTTTGTTATCACCTGGTCTATGTGCACATTATAAGCAAGGCTTCGATCAAACCGTATCCCCAGGTAATTCATTGCCTGCGTTCTTTCCACCGTCTCTGAACACAGCATTACAGTTGGTGTTGGATTGTTGACAATATGATTATTCAACGAGAACCAAGTCACTGTTGCCTTTGTTGGGTTGACCATTGCCCCAGCTTCATCACACCAAGTACTTATGCGATTGAGTTCGGTTTGTAGTTCCACAGCAACCTCCTCTCTATCCTTACCCTGACGATACACTAAAACATCATCGGCATACTGACAATGTCCTGCCAGGTCCAGTGATCTGCTCACTGGTGATTCTCACTGTGTAGGCGTTGAACAGTACCGGAGATAATGGTGATCCCTGTGGTAGGCCAGGGTATATTGTTGTTGGTTCCGAAGTCCAACTGCCACATCTAAAAACTACTTTCCGTTGGTAGAGGGCTGCAGCGATCCAACTAAGGAGGAATGGACTTACGTTTAGTTCAAGAAGCTGAAACATTAAAAAATCCAGTGGTACTCTGTTGTATGCGTCCTCAAGATCAATCGCTGCAGCAACGGTTTCAGTGCCTGAGTGGAAACCTTCATAGACATCATGGGCAAATACTGCTGCATTGGTCCAGGTTTCTCTTTTTGGACGGTACCCACCCAGGGTAGGTGGGAAAACACCTTGCCTCTCTAGTTGGCTTGATATTTTCCTGGCAATTACCTTCTCCAGCAGCTTGCCTATTGTATTCTGCATGGTTATAATTCGATATCCCTGAATTTTTTGTGGTCTTTGTCAGGCTTCGGCAAGGGAATCAGATAGCTGTGTAACCATTCCTCCTTGATGCTAGCACTCCCTATACTGTTGTTGTACATGTCTGCTAGTTTCTCTAGCTCATTGTCGGTACACCTATTTATGTCGTCGTATCTTATGCCATCAGGACCTGGAGCACTGTTTTTGATCGTCGAAGCACAGCCTTGATTTCTTTCACTGTCACTGTGTCTTCCTCCGAAGTGTTCTGGGCCTTGCATCTGTCTGAGGTGACCTCCTTGGCCAGATTTCGGCCTCCCATGTCTGTCTGGTTGCCCTGCTCAAGGTAGCGTTCAAAGAGGGCTTTGCCCTTGTCCTCGTCAGTCCTCTGCCAGGTGAGGTCAGCACCTTGGAAGTCTGAAATGCTCTTATTCTTGACTACACCACTCATGCTTTTATGTAGTCGCCAGAACAATTTCAGTGACTTGTCTGTGCTTACTCTTTGACACACCTCTGCCCATTTTTCGCTTTTAACCACCTTGACCAGTTTTTTGAAATAGCTTACTTTTGTGTGCATCTCTCTTTCTAAGTGCAAGCAGGGACTAGGATGACCAGCTCTGTTCTTCTTGGCATTTTGCCATCTCCTTACAGCACTACGCTTATCCACCCAAGCCTTCTCCACCTCGAAACTCCACCACGGTGGCTGCTCCCAGCTTTTTTTCCTGCCCTGAAACGTTCTGCGCTTGTCACGTCTTATTTTACTCACCACATCTTGCCCTGTACTGTCATACTGGAACGTCTTTACCTTTAGCTTGTGCTGCCTGGTTCTGCCTTTCTCCACCAATATGCTGCAAGGGTGGTGGTCGCTGCCATGGTGTCCTAGGACACCCCATCTACACACTGTAGTGAGTGAAGGTGAAACTAGCGCCAGATCAATAGCACTGTCCTCATCGCCTGGACGGCTTGCTGTCCTGGTGACACAGCCACTGTTGATACAAACCAGGTCGATGGTTTCCAGTGCAGTCTCGAGCTCCTCCCCTTGTGTATTGGAGGAAGTGTTTCCCCATGATCTGCCTTTAGCGTTGAAGTCACCACAGAAAATAACATTTCTCTCGTGGCCTAATATGCCACTTAAGCACTGCCACTTCTGGGCGTCCATACTCGCATTGCGGGCATAAACATTAACCAACACGAATGGTATACTGGAATGAACTCTCAACGCCTGTATTTGTATATCGTCACTGTCCCAACTGGACATGTCTAGCTCTGACGCCACCATGCTGTCGCGAACGAGAATCGCCGTTCCCAGATGTCGTCTGTTGTAGAAACATTTGAAGCCGGCAATTCGGAGTAGCTGATCACCCAGTCTCGTCTCCTGGAGTGCTACAATGTCGTTCCTGTAAACTAGGGTTTCTAAAATAGAGCCCCGTTGTTTTACACTGGCACAGTTCCAATATAGAATACGGATGTTCCTGAGTCCTAGACGGTGACACTTGAGTCTAAAACGTCTCAAACCACCGCGGTTACCTTGCTTCTTTGTCCCTGCGCGGCTACCACGCCGCTTCGTTATGTTGACTGCTGACCGCTCGGAAAAAACACGTTCTTCCGCCATGTTGAAAAAACGTAAACACAGACTGCTGAGAACCACACACGCTGCTGAAAATTCACTCAAGGATGGCTTCGCTCGATGCACGAACTCAGTAGCACCCGCGCAGATCTTGAGTAGAAACTCCTGGTTGTACATCCTGGCACACCAATTACACGCAAGAGATGAATAAATCCATCCACTACGCGAAAAAGTTAACGAACACAAAACAACACGACCGTCCGTCGCCATCTTGAAACCGGAAATCCGTATTATAGGCATGTTGTGCGGAAGCTGTTTTCCTTTAATTACTTGTAAAGAAACATGTTATTTAACTTTATGTTAACAAAAAAGACAACTACCGTTATCATTAGGCAGTTTTGTTGTAATGCAGTAACAGAGACTTAAAAAAAAAAAGTTGCATATCCTTTATAGGACGTTGCAGTCAACACCAGCGTTTTACTGCCGTTGTTGATATCTTGGCAAGTTTTACGTTCAGTAGTTTGCCATCGCTTTCTGAACGACCGGTTCCCATACCAACACGAGACGGTCTGCTGCCAAATTGATCACCGCTGTGTTTCGAACGCGGGTAAGCGGCCTTACAAATCGCGTCTGCAACGTCATCGCCGTAACAGAAATACTAACAGAATAATTCTTGGCTGGCTCTTATTACAGTTACAAACATCTCTGACTATAGCATAGCTCTATGGTCATGGATAGATCATTATTATCCTCATAATTATCATCCTCATGATTGTCATCGTCATTATTATCATCCTCATCATTATCATCTTTATCATTATCATCGTCATCATCATCATTATCGTTTTCTTGCTTCCAACATAACCCAGTGGAGCAAAACTTGTCAGCCATGTTTGTCAAGCTGTATTGTCCTTTGCTTTCTTGTACTTCCTCTGTGCTTTACTCATATTGACAATTGTGTTTCTAATTTCCTTGGGTATCGCGGTAGCTCAATGGTTAGCATTCTTGCCTGCCGGCTCTTCGGGCATCCGTTCCAATCCTATCAAGTTATGTTTTTCTAAAAAATATATAAACAAAAACAATAAAAATAACCTGGGCTGTCAGGTAGACCCAGTCTAAAATTAGTACCAGGAAATGTCTAGGAGAGTAAACGCGACCCCACAACCCATTGAGCACCAGTTGGTGACTTATAATTCGAAGAAGCATTTAGTGCGCAGTTTGAGAGTGTGTGGCACTAATATAACCCCAGAGTGTGATATTTGCAAGCCAGTCTACCAGCCTGTGAGGTATGTCCAGTATATTCACGTGTGTGTCGTTTGTATCTTAGGCAGCTCATAGGTTCATTCTTGTGTGGATGTGGCATAACTTCTTCTTCGTCTTGTAGACCATTATGTGTGTCCTCGGCGACCATGTCTTTTCATAGCCTTCTATCTCGTGTACTGCCAATAATTTCTGACTCTGATGTTCCTTCATGACATGATGTCAAACTCTCTAGCATCTTCTCTTGGTCTTCCCTGGCCTCTCCTACCTTTCATCTTTCCTCTTGAGACTACTTATTCCAGGTTTCTTCTTCTCATAACATGTGCAAAGAATGTGGACTGTCTTATTCTGATGCTAATAACCAGTTATCTTTGTGATTTCATTTCCTTCCATATGGCATCATTGCTTCTTCTGTCTGTTATCCATGTTCTAATAATTCTTTCAGAAAACCACATCTCCGTAGCTTCAGCTGTTCCTCACTTGTCTGATAACTGTCTTTGACGTGCGACCGCAATCAGGATTGTCTCAGTATAGTTCTTAAAAGCTCCTTTCTTAATCTCGATTGATCCAGATAAATTGTAGAGAATATTCTTCATCTTGAGAAATGCTGCATTTGCCTGGAATATTCTACATTTAATTTCCTTACAGAAATGTTGCCCTTTCCTGAGATATTCTACGTTTAACTTCTTTAAAGTACCCAAATACTTAATGCCACATGGTGGTCACGCCCACACGCACCACCTAATGTGAATTAGGAGATTCCCAGTCTAACAATAGAATGACTTGACGACTAGAAACTGAGGACGACGTAATCATCGTCAGGGACAGCAGAAGGTGACTTCGAGAAAGGACATCAAGACGGCTGTGTGTGTTTTTCCCTGAAAGCTCCGTGAGTAAAAGGTTTGATCATTTAGGGCAAG
Organism: Cepaea nemoralis; assembly: GCA_014155875.1. NCBI lineage: Eukaryota > Metazoa > Mollusca > Gastropoda > Stylommatophora > Helicidae > Cepaea > Cepaea nemoralis. The sequence goes on along the minus strand of JACEFZ010027376.1, from coordinate 124,839 downwards.
GCATTGTTACTGAGGAAGGGATATCGCCTGTTTATATAGCATTCTTGTCATACTCAGGACCGGGACATATATCAAGTATAGACAACGAGTTATTTTTGGACATTAGCTGCAATATGCTTTAGGAGATTGGGTAATTATAGAATTAGATGAACGGCCAAGTTTGTATTAACATATATAACGTCCCGTCCCCGTGTCAGGGGCCCGTTATATGATACAGCAGTGTTGTGTTCATTTTGTCTAAAAAGAGAGCAGATCCGAAATAAAAGGATTTATCTCAAAATTATATCAGTCTTCCAGGTGAGCGACTTTTGTTACATAAATTCATTCAAGTTTGAGTTTTAATGCTTCGGCGGTTGAATGCACGTCGAGACACGTGGGGTCTGCGATCCGAGGAAACGATGATAATATAAATAAACGACGATTGATTCCCGCCAGATCAGTAATAAACATGAAATGCACGCCACGATGATATATTCCTAAGCACGATGTTGCATCAGGACTATGTACAATGCACCAACATGGCGCCCGATTTGATATAAGCTGTCTGACGTCGCCAGAAAACGAAACATAGCATATTATTGTTACACGGAGAGTAAGACAGTATTACAGATTATTAATGAGAAAAGAATGACTACCGCTTTTGCAATGATGACAATTGCACGTCAAGTTGAAGTGCACGAATAGTACAAACGACGCGCACCATTTTAAACGTAACAGAAGACAGAAGTTACAGCTGGCGCAAACAACAGTTGCTGACTGCAACCATGTAATATTAATGATTGATTATTCAAATCAAATGTCGTTTCTTACACACAAGGTAAGAAAATAAACTGGTGCTATTTCACAAAGCTATACGACAATGTAACACGTTATCAGTTCGATGTCCGCTATCAGTAGACATACTACACGTGCGAGTACCAGTTGATTACACAGGACATGTTTTGGAATTAGACGTAGTCTACACAGCACACTGCACAACTCTTGAACATTAATATAATACAGCCAACATACACTTGGCGAGGAAGATTACTTACACTTTCCTTCACCAAGATTCTGAAGGAAATATACGTACACACGATATATTACGTCACGGACATTATTTTATACTTGAAGACACTACTTACGGGATGGAGGACATTACAACACCATTATCCACATACCGGACAACAACTCTCACTTCAAGACGACACGTACACGTATACTAGGACATACTATTTTGAAATCACAGAGGATTTCGTTATATTTGAAGAATTCAACTTGGTCAGTCGGGACCGAACATTAACTCATTACGTCGACATCTACGGACAACAGTAACGTTTGGACACAACCTCAACCTTCTTTCCACACGTCATACTGGACCAAAGGAGTCAACACAACTATTGCACAAGGCCAGTATGATGATGCCATTATCAGGAACATATAGAGACACTTATGAATGTGACACGTTGCACCGCTGTACCAAGTGAGTTACACCATTACTCTCATTGACGGACATAGAAATAACATTTCATTCTTGGTACGGTACCATGATGGACACCTCTCTGGCAACATTAACGCATATGAATCTGTTACATGGAATGTCGGACTTTTCTACATCAACACTCGACACTGATTGACTGTAACACGGATACACTACACACGTCAGGAGGCTACTCACTTTACACTTCAGCGGTTACACATCGGAACGTTATACGGAGTGACATTGTTCTTATTGGGCGTGATACCATTCGTCTTCACGCTAAACTTTACAACGCTATACTCCACTGTGGACATTAAGCGTTCCAGTACCCACAGCATTCAGCTGCTATAACTCAAGTATCGTCGAAAACACCCAAGCCAATCACGTTTCTCAGAGATTGGTTACGAACCGCGTTGATTCGGGTTTAAGTACAAATTCATTGTACTTTCGTACAAGCAAGGAGCGGTCTACTTCCTTATACAATTCCTTCCCTTGGCTTATCGTGGTTAACATATAGGATGTAAATTATCGAGTATTATATTTACGGACACGAGAACCGGAAAAAGGCCAGTATATGTTATTGTTGGTTAATGTGTTGTTGTTGATAAATGAGATGCTTATTATTTAATATTAAGTAAATTAGTTCAAAAATGGATAGTGGGGGCGGTTGGAAGAGTGTTTCTACATTAAAAAAGGACACTTGTGGTGGCAACACATAATTGTTGTCTTATGTTAAGTGTAGTAGTAATTTCTATAAAAGTACTATTGTCTTTTATGAAAGAAAATATCTAGTTACGTCACTCGTCAGTCGTCTTCTGTCATTGTTGACTGTCTAGTATTATATATTCTTTATACTGAATATATTTCTTATATTATTTTCTGTTATTTACAGATAGTAACATTTCAGATATATAGATAGCAAGAAGTTACTGAATTTCTTTATTGTTCAAGTTTACAGTGCTGTTGAGTTACAGTTCACATTTTGTTCAACAGTTGTTATATTATCTTATCTGAATCGAACATATTTACATTTTTGCATTGTTCTATCATATTTCAGCTAGATAAATTATTATACAGGTAAGTCAAGATGGCTACACTTCTAGATTGCGTTATCTTGGGAGGAAAAAAAATGGTCTAACTGGTGCTGAGCTTCGAAACTGGGCACTGCAAGAATTCAGAGCTAAAACCGCACGTGAGAAGGAGGAACGATTGCAAAAACTAGCAGCTGAAAAGAAGGAACGACAGGAAAAACTGGCAGTAGAGCAACTTCAAGCTACGCGTGAACAACAAGAGCGAATAAAGGCTAGAGAAAAAGAAATAGCCCTGCAACGCGAACGAATAAAGGCTAGAGAAAAAGAAATAGCTTTGGAACGCGAACGAATGGTGGCTAAGGAAAAAGAGTTAAAGGCAAGACAGATAACAGCAGAGGCAGAATTAAAGGCAAGACAGTTAGCCGTAGAGGCAGAATTAAAGGCAAGACAGTTAGCCGTAGAGGCAGAATTAAAGGCAAGACAATTAACCGTAGAGACAGAAATCAAGCAAAAACGACTCGCACTTGAAAAGGAGAATCTTGCAAAGGAAACAATGTGGAAGGAGCGTATGAGACAAATGTATGAAATAAAGGAAAATAATCACACAGGTAAAGTATCTGCTACAATAGTGAAAGAACCGAACGCCAGAGATTTTGTTCAGAAAGTAACTATCGAACACAAGTCTAACGAAACACTTACAAGTACAAATGCCCAAATTGAAACAACATAAGAAGAAGAAGAAGAAAAGACGCAAATAGAACAGGGTACATCAACGGTAGACATGCATGATACAACGCTACGGAGTGATAGCATAACGGTAAATAATTGCGAATACCAAGATTTGCACAAGGTCAACGAACCCAAACATGAGGAAATAACTGATACTCAAAAACAAATTAAACGTGATTACATGTATCTCAATGACATTTTTCTAAAACAGCCTAAACTCATAGATTGGTAAACAGACACCAAGAAATACACCACAAACACTTGTGCGCAGGTCAAAGCAAAGGTAATAAACTTTAACATACAAACAAAACTGTACGTTACGAAGTTAAGAGTTAAATGCAAAGAATATTACAGAAAACGAAATACACTTATCTTTGCTGACTTTGGTTACTTGTCTTACTTCTGGTACAAATTTGCCAAACGTTCATCATTGTACGGTATGCTTTACATATCATACACAAGAGTGAAAACTAAAACATTGTTCCAATCAACAAAGTTACAATGTACAAATATTGGCATGAGTGCAGAAGAGAGATTCTACAGATTTGAAACAAAGAAAGAAAGAAAGAAAATGAATGAAAGGACGAATAAAAGAAAAGAATAACAAGAAAAATAAAATGGGATGAAAGTGTTAGGTTCATATCAACACATAGTACACCACAGACACATTAGGGTCTTATTACTTAGTCACTTTGTAAAGATATACTTGTCAGAATTGTTTTCACTATCTTTCTTCACTTAAGTGTGTGAAAATATGTTGGTTCTCTATTCTACAGATAATTGTTCGTAACTATATCGTTATTAAAGAACTTAATAATTTTATGAAAAGTATTTGATATAAATAGTTATTATATTTCTGATTTATTATCTTAGAAATCTTGAATCTTTGAGATATGATTCTTCACAAAACTGTAGGATCTACAAATCAATTATAATCTTGCCGATGTTCTAAATCAAATATAAATATAAATATTTTATTCAATTTATTCAATTCTAGTTTATTATATTTGTTTGTTCATAGAGTGTTTGGAAATATGTGTTAGATAGCACCGAATTTACTGGCAATACACACACAGATCAACAATTACATATTATTAATGCAAATAGCTAGTTTAAGTAGTTGGATACTTCTGTCAATATGTAATTTTGACAGGATGATAAGAAAATTTACGTGGAGAGGAACCGATGAGGCATGGAGAACTTTGAGAACTTTGACTTGTGTGGCTTCTCTCCTGTGTCGGGTTTTCACTTGGATGGTTTGTGACAATGTGAATTTAAAGAAGAACCGGTGAACACGTATTGTGCTATGACAAGTTGAACTTAATGAACATTTTATAGAATTATTATATGTAGTATGTGTATATAGAGTTAATTTAATGCATTGTGATAATGATTGATTAGTTAACGTAGTTAGATTAAATACTATGCTAGTATAGTTATATTTTGATCATTGATCGTTAGTTATTATTACTTAATTATCCAGATGATCGGTCATAGGGTTTCAATTTTATTGTGATTTTAAGGTGGGCGTGCCCGTTATGTAGCATTTATGATTTTTTTTTTTTTAGGGTTAATGATGGGGTAAATCCTGGAGCTATGTGTTAGGGTGTAAAAAAAATATGGTTACAGTTGTAAGTAATTATGAGAGGAAAAATGACATCGCATTTTTTTTGGGGGGGGGGGGGAGGGGGCCTTATGCCACATGGTGGTCACGCCCACACGCACCACCTAATGTGAATTAGGAGATTCCCAGTCTAACAATATAATGACTTGACGACTAGAAACTGAGGACGACGTAATCATCGTCAGGGACAGCAGAAGGTGACTTCGAGAAAGGACATCAAGACGGCTGTGTGTGTTTTTCCCTGAAAGCTCCGTGAGCAAAAGGTTTGATCATTTAGGGCAAGGCATTGTTACTGAGGAAGGGATATCGCCTGTTTATATAGCATTCTTGTCATACTCAGGACCGGGACATATATCAAGTATAGACAACGAGTTAACGAGTTATTTTTGGACATTAGCTGCAATATGCTTTAGGAGATTGGGTAATTATAGAATTAGATGAACGGCCAAGTTTGTATTAACATATATAACGTCCCGTCCCCGTGTCAGGGGCCCGTTATATGATACAGCAGTGTTGTGTTCATTTTGTCTAAAAAGAGAGCAGATCCGAAATAAAAGGATTTATCTCAAAATTATATCAGTCTTCCAGGTGAGCGACTTTTGTTACATAAATTCATTCAAGTTTGAGTTTTAATGTTTCGGCGGTTGAATGCGCGTCGAGACACTTAATACATCAATTCGTTTCAGACTGGTTCCATTCACTTTGAGTTCGCAATTTGGGTAAATAATCTTTTTTTTAATTATAATCATAACTTTATTTTTCTGTTATTCAGGCTAATTTCTGTGTTTTGACTTTCTGTTGCAATTATGTCTATCATTTCTTGTAACTGCGTTTCATTTTCATCGACCAAAACACGTGAACAGCATAATTAATAGTATATGTGATTACATATTTTTTTGGCTGTGGAAATGTGGTTTCTGAGATAAATGCAAAGAATACCATGGACAGACAGAAAAACCAATGAACAAGTCCTTCAGGAAACAAATGAAGATCGTAAACTGATTATAGAAACTAAACGTAGACAGTCAACATTTTTGGCATTGCCAAAGACCTGCTTTACATATATGTGGCTCGGCGAGCAGATTCTCAGACTATTTTCACGAAATACACATAAGGTAGCAAATGTAGGAATAGCAAACTCAGCGTCCTAGAACTGAACACAATCTTTAATTCTTGACAATTGTTATCACACCCAGTCGTCCTGGGTTACACCATGCTCATTATCTTTTAGAGGGTAGGTGCACCTCGTATTTAAATATATGATGACTGGCATAACTGCTCTTAATTTTATGTATCAGTATCAATCGTCTAGGAGTTCCTACTTCTCTACAGAGCTACACTGATAATATTTTAATGCCAGACCAACTCATGATACTCTTGCTGGCCATCTTGACTAACAGCACAATCACCCTTGACCCCGGCACTTTGTTTACTTTCTGCCGTCTCGGCATAACAAGTTGAGTTGAGGTTTTGTTCTATCATCAACAGGTATCTTGACAAACTTCGTAGAAATCTTACAATGCTTCACTTGATGTTCACAAACGTCTGGGAACTTTGCAGTCAACCTTCCTCGACACAACTTCGGCCGAAGAACGTTCGAGAACGCTCCTCTCCGTGACGTCAGTTCCGTCCGCTCACGTCATCTCTCGAGGTCGTGGACTCTCGAGATGTTTCTTCTTTCTGGTGATTCATCATCACTACTCTTCGTGTGTACTGCTCAACAGTGCTTAGTGCTTGTCAATATACTGTTATTCACTCTACTCTAGCCTAATCTTGTCCATTCTTACTTGTACTGTATATACTATATTAGTACAGAGCAATGCTACTGTATACCTGCCATTGCTACATGGCAGGCATGTTATGAGAAGAAATGATTTAGAGAACTTGGTGACAACTGGCAAGATTGAAGGGAAAATACCAAGGAGATGACCGAAAAGAACATACCTGGATGGCTTGGCTGCATGGTATGGTTGAGACAGAAACATGGAGCTGATCCAAGACTCTGGTGATCGAGTGAGATGGCAAAACATGACCGCCCACGCTTATCGGCATGGCACATGATGGATGGATGGATTGCTTATTTATGTGACAGTACACAGCCCTGTCTAACAAACAAATTCCCAGTTGGTTGTCAATTCTTATGGCTGATCTTTGTTGACAAATGAGAATTATAATGAGAAGAATACTCTCAAATGTTTCATATTTCCAACATTGTAATCATTTCTTCGTATTCCAAAAGCGTTGGTGTAGTCAATGAAGCACAAAAATAAATCTTTCTACAATTCAGTCATTCTTTCTGTTAATATTCTCAAGATGTATATGGCGTTGTTTGTGCCGTTACCTCCCACAACTCCACACTGCGCATGTCCAATATTTGGTTTTAATTTTGCTTTTGCTTATTTTTCTCATTATATTTCTCATTAATATTTTAGTTGCATGGCTGATGAAACTAATTGTGCGATGCTCTACACATTCCATTGACCAGATTTTTCTGGTAGAACTATGACAATAGATTTCAAGAGATCATCAGGTGTATCTCCACTGTGATAGATATCATTGAACAGGTGAGGTATCTAGCGGACATAAACTGGAAGATGTTCTTACAAATGTAAATAGATGAATGACTTGTGCTTCATGGCCACTGTCACGCGTTGATGCTACTGAGCTGTGTTTAGAAACAGACGTACGTTGTGTTATAGATAGTATATTATGTAACAGACATGCATACTGAGTCATAAACACGCATATTGTGTAATAGACACGTAATTGTGTCATAGACATGCATATTGTGTCATAGACACGCATAGTGTGTCATAGACACACACATTGTGACATACACATGAGACAGTATGGGAAATGGCTTTCACAAACAGTCCAAGCTTACCGGGGGGGGGGGGGGGGGGCGGACATGGACTGGAATATTTGTGAAACAGAAAGTTCAAGGACCAGGATTGTTTTTAAAATATTCAGAGGTTGAGCGGGAGTGCATGGCCGAATAGCCGCAAGGTCACCTTCCATTGTTAACTAGTGGCTTCTCATGGAAAGGAATGCCGGATGTAATCTACACTTTGGGTTCAAGCTGTCAGGTGGACAACGGTGAACTTTGGAGGCAGCAGAATTTATGAGTACAGGCGGAATCGGAAGTGACCCGGGCTGTCGGAAAGGAACGCCATACTCCAAATTTATGGCAGCGGGAAAAGTACATGAACTCAGGACCATGAACTCGACCATGAACCCCAGAAACAATGTCGATTTGGGTTAATGATATGATGCAGAGTGAGTATGCAAATTAATCAGGGTACGCGAGGTACGGATTGGAGGACCTTCACGGGATGAGAGAGGCATGGTCACGTGATTCCAGAAAGGCGACAGATCGAGCAGGATATATACGCGGTACAGGAGACAGTTGGGAAGATAAGCAGGTTTGAAACGGCTGAGTGTACATACTCGGGAGCTGTTGAGACCAAGAAGGCTGTAGGAACTCTGGTCGGGCAGATATACCTAAGGACCAGAGGAAACACAGACTTGAGTGTTGGAAAAAGTATTGATTGCTACGAGGGAACCACTGTCAATTGCAGTCATTAGCGAAAGTCATACAAGACTAAGGTGGGCCATGAGGACACACGTTTGATGGGATCATCCAGAGAACTGAGTCAAACAAAATTGGAAGGAGCCTGACTTTATTGGAAAGTGGCGAAATCACTCTAAGACGGGCGTGGTGATCACACCAAAACACCCGTAAGCAGACGAGCAAGTATCCACTGGACAGGACTTTGACGTAAGGTGGTTAAGTTTAATTAGAAACCTGTTAGTCTATAGTCGGGCGCGGGTAATGGTACTTAGGTTTAGAAAGCAATGGCAAGCTACCGTGGATAAATTTACCGAGGAATCGTGAGCGGTCAGTGAAAGCTAGGATTGACTGCGACATTCTGTAACGGACCCGTATCTAACTACCTAACTATAATAACAGGCTAAACCAGGGAGCATTGGCAATCTACAATGGGCCGATAGCGGGGATTGACTGCCACGTAAACCATACTAGGGGTGATTACTTGCGAACGGTATTAGTAGCCTCAAAAGTCCCCGATTTATTTTTCATAGAAGCGTAAACACGACAGGACAGGTAGGGCGAATACTAGACTCGGCCACTAGGTCAAACCAAACAATGGGACCAGGTGGCTACTGCAGGTAAACGGACCCGAAACAGGCCTGTGAAGAAAAGAATGCAGTGTTGTGTAGCAGAGGGGAAATCAGGGTCAGGCTCTGTTATGATTAGCGCGAAAGGCAGTATCGCCCTGCGAATTTGAAAGCACGAGTTCGGATCTACACAAAAATCGGGAATAAAAGACGTACATAGCTTTAATACTATAAGGCGAGTTAGGGGATTGACAGCAGTGGTTAGATGCAACTGGAAGCTCGGATGCGAACTAAGTGAGCTGAAGAGGACAGAAATGCCTTTGGAAATAAACGTTACCGACGGGTTGTGAGAATATCTTGGGTAAAGAAAAGGGACATTTGCGTCCATACTTCAAGGACGGAATATTGAAGAAGGTTGGCTAGTAACGACGATGGACTATACTGCGGGAATGGATGAAGATGCACGTTGATCAATTATCATGGTTAAGATGTTGTTAGGAGTGATATGAATTTATGTTGTCATCATGGGTTTGTGTTAATAATTGCGATGGTGAACTTATGTACTGCAAAAGATTATAATGATTGTAGGAGTTTTAGTGTAAAGGGGCATTTCGTATATGTGATTTGTGGGCAGCGTATGTGTCCCATCTTGTTGTCTTATAATTACTGTTGGGGTACCAAGCTGCAATGATATTGTTAATGCTGTATATTTATGTTGTTATTGATAATGGCTATGATATACGCAATGATGATGAGGCGTGGGAGTTCATGGCTTAGGTTACATATAGACAACGCATTAGGGGAGTTGGAGTCATTAAGAGATACAGGTTATTGATCAGTTGCTATGTTTATGATGTGTTGTTAATGACAAGGGGAATTTATGTTGTCGAGAGTGGATATATAATATTAATACATGCTACTGAGGACGACGATGGCGCCAATGATAATGAGACATGGCGCTAGTACATGTCACTGGTGTATTGTTTTGTCAGCCTCGGGGACAGAAATGTTGTTGTTGGGGGCTACCTGATATAGATATTAAACTGTGGCCTCCAGTTATCAGCCATTGTGTTATGTGTCTGTCTGGTGCAGGGGAACCTGGCCGGTGTGGGCAAGCGGATCCGGAGTTGTTGTTTAGGGTTGTCCCACTGCCGAATTATATGTGTCTGTCCACTATGGAAAGACTATCAGTGTCGGCGTGGGTATTGTATTAATATCACCTGATTATGACACATGGTGCAGTGTTTGGGGTGTTATGGGTTGATGTTGGCATCAGGGAACACTGGTTTTTTAAAAAAAAAAGTCGCTTAAAAGTCGACAGGGTCGACTTCATTGCTCCGGGTTTTTATCCCATATGGCTCGGTCTCTTTCCGCAGCACGGAAAGTGTCGCACAAAGCACGAACTCCGTAGCTTTTAGCGACGACCCATGGGAGTCTCCGAAACATTTAAGTAGTAAATCGAAGGACACGGCCCGGAATCGAACCCACAACCTTCGGCTCACGAGTCAAACGTCAAACGGCTTGACCACTTCGCCACAGAGACTCCAACACTGGTTTATGGTGTACGATCGCCCAGGCAGTGATGGAATATCACTGACCCGATGTCAATACACGTAGCTGAAGACGAAGGTGAGCAGTAGGTTGATGACACCCGATGAGGCTGTTCACATAGTCAAGGGTGTCTTTTTGTTCAATTTTAATTTTGTCGCTCGATCGATTGCCTGGGTAAAAGTAAGCGGGCGGTCATTTTACGGTGGTAGCCCGGTGTGTGTTCTTGTTAGATTTGATTACTTTCTTGCTACATTCCCCTGACTGATGTTTGACTAGTTATTAGCTTAATTGCATTTCCTTAGTGTTTATATTCGTGTGATGGTATTCTCTTGATGTTAGTAACCTGACAGCATTTTCCCATATTAATTGGGTTCGTTTTCGCACGATACTTTGTAATTTCTTTTGAGAAGCAAATAAACTTGATTCAGTGTTAGCTTATTCTTTTGAGTGCCTGTACTAGTGTCGGTTAGGATAGTGTTGTATTCGTGACCTGCATACCTATATACTTGTGAGGTTGGTAGATAAAACCAAGGGTAATCACACATTAGTGGTTATCTCTACGACTGGAAGACGGACAATCTTCATCTATCAATTCTTTATTCTTTACACCTCACCTTTCACTTATCACTTCTCCCTCTCTCTCCTTCATCTCTCCTTCTCTCTCTCTCTCTTTCTCTTTCTATCACACACATGTATATTGTGTCATTGACAAGCATATTGTGGCATAGACATTATATTGTGTAATAGACACTATATTGTATCACAGACATAAATACGTACAGTGTGTAATAGACACCGAACCATGTAACAGACACTAGATTATGTAATAAACACTACATGGTGTTATAGACCCTCAGTTGCTACCTGCAGAAAGGTCAACGCCATACCCCCTACAATAATCATGTCTGTCACGTGATCCAGAAGATGCTCCATGATCGCCGCCTTATGGGAGACCTTTGCCCCACCAATGATAGCCAGGAACGGTGTCTGCGGCTTCCGTAGCAGGTTGAAGAAACAATCCAGTTCTTTCTTCATCAGAAGACCTGCGTGGGAGGCATTAGACTGCCGGTTAAGTGTGGCAACAACTACAACATGACACAAGCCTCCACTTGCTATCTGCACGACTATAACACAATTAACTGTTTAAGTAAGTGTGGCAACAACTACAACATGACACTTGCTATATGCACGAGTATAACACAATTAACTGTTTAAGTAAGTGTGGCCACAACTACAACATGACACTTGCTATCTGCATGAGTATAACAATTAACTGTTTAAGTAAGTGTGGCAACAACTACAACATGACACTTGCTATCTGCACAAGTATAACACAATTAACTGTTTAAGTAAGTGTGGCCACAACTACAACATGACACTTGCTATCTGCAAGAGTATACCACAATTAACTGTTTAAGTAAGTGTGGCAACAACTACAACATGACACTTGCTATCTACACGAGTATAACACAATTAACTGTTTAAGTAAGTGTAGCAACAACTACAACATGACACTTGCTATCTGCACGAGTATAACACAATTAACTGTATAAGTAAGTGTCGCAAGAACTACAACATGACACTTGCTATCTGCACAAGTATAACACATTTAACTCTTTAAGTAAGTGTAGCAACAACTACAACATGACACTTGCTATCTGCACAAGTATAACACAATTAACTGTTTAAGTAAGTGTAGCCACAACTACAACATGACACTTGCTATCTGCACGAGTATAACACAATTAACTGTTTAAGTAAATGTAGCAAAAACTACAACATGACACTTGCTATCTGCACGAGTATAACACAATTAACTGTTTAAGTAAGTGTGGAAACAACTACAACATGACACTTGCTATATGCACGAGTAAAACACAATTAACTGTTTAAGTAAGTGTGGCCACAACTACAACATGACACTTGCTATCTGCACGAGTATAACACAATTAACTGTTTAAGTAAGTGTAGCAACAACTACAACATGACACTTGCTATCTGCACGAGTATAACACAATTAACTGTTTAAGTAAGTGTGGCCACAACTACAACATGACACTTGCTATCTGCACGAGTATAACAATTAACTGTTTAAGTAAGTGTGGCAACAACTACAACATGACACTTGCTATCTGCACGAGTATAACAATTAACTGTTTAAGTAAGTGTGGCAACAACTACAACATGACACTTGCTATCTGCACGAGTATAACACAATTAACTGTTTAAGTAAGTGTGGTCACAACTACACCATGACACTTGCTATCTGCACGAGTATAACACAATTAATTGTTTAAGTAAGTGTGGCAACAACTACAACATGACACTTGCTATCTACACGAGTATAACACAATTAACTGTTTAAGTAAGTGTAGCAACAACTACACCATGACACTTGCTATCTGCACAAGTATAACACAATTAACTGTTAAGTAAGTGTAGCAACAACTACACATGACACTTGCTATCTGCACAGTATAACACAATTTAACTGTTTAGGTAAGTGTAGCAACACTACAACATGACACTTGCTATCTGCACGAGTATAACACAATTAACTGTTTAAGTAAGTGTGGCCACAACTACAACATGACACTTGCTATCTGCACAAGTATAACACAATTAACTGTTTAAGTAAGTGTAGCCACAACTACAACATGACACTTGCTATCTACACGAGTATAACACAATTAACTGTATAAGTAAGTGTGGCAAGAACTACAACATGACACTTGCTATCTACACGAGTATAACACAATTAACTGTTTAAGTAAGTGTAGCCACAACTACAACATGACACTTGCTATCTGCACGAGTATAACACAATTAACTGTTTAAGTAAGTGTAGCAACAACTACAACATGACACTTGCTATCTGCACGAGTATAACCAATTTAAATGTTTAAGTAAGTGTGCAACAACTACAACATGACACTTGCTATATGCACGAGTGTAACACAATTTAAAAGTATAGTAAGTGTGGGAAGAACTACAACATGACACTTTTCGATCTGCACAAGTATAACACATTTAACTGTTTAAGTAAGTGTAGCAACAACTACAACATGAACCCCTTGCTATCTGCACAAGTATAACACAATTAACTGTTTAAGTAAATGTAGCAACAACTACAACATGACACTTGCTATCTGCACGAGTATAACACAATTAACTGTTTAAGTAAGTGTAGCCACAACTACAACATGACACTTGCTATCTGCACAAGTATAACACATTTAACTGTTTAAGTAAGTGTAGCAACAACTACAACATGACACTTGCTATCTGCACAAGTATAACACAATTAACTGTTTAAGTAAGTGTAGCAACAACTACAACATGACACTTGCTATCTGCACAAGTATAACACAATTAACTGTTTAAGTAAGTGTAGCCACAACTACAACATGACACTTGCTATCTGCAAAAGTATAACACATTTAACTGTTTAAGTAAGTGTAGCAACAACTACAACATGACACTTGCTATCTGCACGAGTATAACAATTAACTGTTTAAGTAAGTGTGGCAACAACTACAACATGACACTTGCTATCTGCACGAGTATAACACAATTAACTGTTTAAGTAAGTGTGGTCACAACTACACCATGACACTTGCTATCTGCACGAGTATAACACAATTAATTGTTTAAGTAAGTGTGGGAACAACTACAACATGACATTGCTATCTAACACGAGTATAACACAATTAACTGTTAAGTAAGTGTAGCAACAACTACACCATGACACTGCTATCTGCACGAGTATAACACAATTAACTGTATAAGTAAGTGTGGCAAGAACTACAACATGACACTTGCTATCTGCACAAGTATAACACATTTAACTGTTTAAGTAAGTGTAGCAACAACTACAACATGACACTTGCTATCTGCACAAGTATAACACAATTAACTGTTTAAGTAAGTGTAGCCACAACTACAACATGACACTTGGTATCTGCACGGGTATAACACAATTAACTGTTTAAGTAAGTGTGGCCACAACTACAACATGACACTTGCTATCTGCACGAGTATAACACAATTAACTGTTTAAGTATGTGTGGCCACAACTACAACATGACACTTGCTATCTGCACGAGTATAACACAATTAACTGTTTAAGTAAGTGTAGCAACAACTACAACATGACACTTGCTATCTGCACGAGTATAACACAATTAACTGTTTAAGTAAATGTAGCAACAACTAACCCTACTTGCTATCTGCACGAGTATAACACAATTAACTGTTTAAGTAAGTGTAGCCACAACTACAACATGTCACTTGCTATCTGCACGAGTATAACACAATTAACTGTTTAAGTAAGTGTGGCCACAACTACAACATGACACTTGCTATCTGCACGAGTATAACACAATTAACTGTTTAAGTAAGTGTAGCCACAACTACAACATGACACTTGCTATCTGCACAAGTATAACACAATTAACTGTTTGAGTAAGTGTAGCCACAACTACAACATGACACTTGCTAACTACACGAGTATAACACAATTAACTGTTTAAGTAAGTTTAGCCACAACTACAACATGACACTTGCTATCTGCACGAGTATAACACAATTAACTGTTTAAGTAAGTGTAGCAACAACTACAACATGACACTTGCTATCTGCACGAGTATAACACAATTAAACTGTATAAGTAAGTGTGGCAAGAACTACAACATGACACTTGCTATCTGCACAAGTATAACACAATTAACTGTTTAAGTAAGTGTAGCAACAACTACAACATGACACTTGCTATCTGCACGAGTATAACACAATTCATTGTATAAGTAAGTGTAGCCACAACTACAACATGACACTTGCTATCTGCACAAGCATAACACAATTAACTGTTTAAGTAAGCATAAGCTGGGCTAGCGTGCCTGCTAGCAAGGACACTGATCACATATCTGTAGTAAGGGCATGACTATAGAGGGTATTCAACTTAATCGCATAATTAACAAACACAGGCACTAACATCATAGACATTAGATTAAAGCATGAGCTAACCTCATGGAGACTAGATAGTTTCATGATCTACCGCCATAGACACTAGAATGATGGATGAACTAACACTGTGGACATTAGACAGTTCCAGGAACCAACACCACAGACATAAGACGGTATCAGGAAATAACACCATAGACATTAGACAGTTCAAGGAACTAACATCACGGACACTATACAATTCCATGAACTAACATCATGGACATTAGACAGTTTCATGAACTACCATCATGAATACTAGACAGTTCCAGGAACTAACATCATGGACACTAGACAGTTCCATGAACTAACATCATGGACACTAGACAGTTCCAGGAACTAACATCATGGACATTAGACACTTCCAGGAACTGACATCATGGATACTAGACAGTATCATGAACTACCAAATGAGACATTAGACAATTCTAGGAACTAACATCATGTAAATTAGGCAGTTCCGGGAACTAACATCATGGACATTAGACAGTTCCGTGAACTAACATCATGGACATAAGACAGTTCCAGAAATTAACATCTTGGACATTAGACAGTTCCAGGAACTACCATCATTGACATTAGACACTTCCAGGAACTAACATCATGGACTCTAGACAGTTTCATGAAATACCACATTAGACAATAGACCGTTATATGAACTAACATCATGGACATTAGATAGTTCCAGGAATTAACATCATGGACATTAGACAGTTCCAGGAACTAACATCATGGACATCAGATAGTTACAGGAGCTAACATCTTGGACATTAGACAGTTGCAGGAACTAATATCTTGGACATTAGACAGTTCCAGGAACTAACATCATGGACACTAGACAAATCCAGGAACTACCATCATTGACATTAGACAGTTCCAGGAACTAACATCATGGGCATTAGACACTTCCAGGAACTAACATCATGGACATTAGACAGTTCCAGGAATTAACATCATGGACATTAGATAGTTCCAGGAACTAACATCATGGACATCAGATAGTTACAGGAACTAACATCTTGGACATTAGACAGTTGCAGGAACTAATATCTTGGACATTAGACAGTTCCAGGAACTATCATCATTAACATTTGACAGTTCCAGGAACTAACATCATGGACATTAGACAGTTCCAGGAACTAACACCATGCACATTATTTTTTCCGCATATCCTTTACAGGACATTGCAATCAACACCAGCATTTTAAAGCTGCTGTTGATGTCTTGGCAAGTTTTAAGTTCATTAGTTTGCAATTGCTTTCTGAACGACGGGTTCACATATCCCCATAAGTAACCAGCGCGACGCGATCCGCTGCCGAATCTCGCGCAGCGGTGTTTCGTACGAGAGTATACGGGACTACGAACAACGTCCTTAACACCTTGGCCAGAGAGACCGGCCCATGGACATTAGACAAGAACTAATATCATAGATATTAGACAGTTCCAGAAACTAACATCATGGACACTAGACAGCTGCAATAGAGAACACCATAGACTAGACATCTACAATAGAGAACAACATAGACTAGACATCTACAATAGAGAACAACATAGACTAGACATCTACAATAGAGAACAACACAGACTAAACATCCACAATAGAGAACAACATAGACTAGACATCTGCAATAGAGAACAACATAGACTAGACATCTGCAATAGACTAGACGTATACAATAGAGAATAATATAGACTAGACATCTATAACATAGAACAACATAGACTAAACATCTGCAACAGAGAAAAACATAGACTAGATATCTACAATAGAGAACAACATAGACGAAATATCTGCAATAGAGAACAACATAGACTAGACATCTATAATAGAGAACAACATAGACTACACATCTACAATAGAGAACAACATAGACTAGACATCTACAATAGAGAACAACATAGACTAAATATCTACAATAGAGAACAACATAGACTAAACATCTACAATAGAGAAGAACATAGACTAGACATCTACAATAGAGAACAACATAGACTAAACATCTACAATAGAGAACAACATCGACTAGACATCTACAATAGAGAACAACATAGACTAGACATTACAATAGAGAACAACATAGACTAAACATCTACAATAGAGAGCAACATAGACTAAACATCTACAATAGAGAAAAACATAGACTAGACATCTGCAGTAGAGAAAAACATAGACTAGACATCTGCAATAGAGAACAACATAGACCAGAATCTACAATAGAGAACAACATAGACTAGACATCTAAAATAGAGAACAACATAGACTAAACATTTGCAATAGAGAACAACTCAGACTAGACATCTACAATAGAGTACAACATAGGCTAAACATCTGCAATAGAGAACAACATAGACTAGACATCTACAATAGAGAACAACATAGACTAAACATCTAAAATAGAGAAGAACATAGACTAGACATATGCAATAGAGAACAACATAAACTAAACATCTACAATAGAGAACAACATAGACTAGACAGATGTAATAAAGAACAACATACACTAGACAGCTGCCACAGATATAAGTAGTAAACAACAAATCACAGACACAGGTAGGAATGCATAAATCACAAACATAAGTAGCAATGAATAAATCACAGACATAGGTATAAATAAATAAATCACAAACATGGGTAGCAATAATTAAATCACAGGCTTAATTATAATTAAATAAATCCCACACCATCAACGACATAGGTAATAGTAAACACATCACAGACATAAGTAGCAATAACTTAATCAGAGACATGGGTAGCAATAACGAAAATCACAGACATAGGTAATATAAACAGATCAGAAATACAGGTAGCAATAAATAAATCACAAACATAGGTGACAGTAAAAAAAAACTAACAAACACGTGAAGTTGATTTTTGTGTTCTAATATTACGCGGGTTTTCTCTGAAGTTTTGCTATTTTAAACTGTCGATGTTTCAACGTACTTTTATTTTCTGATGAAAATGTTTTGGCTTAACGTTCAATCTATCAATCGGGATTGTCTTCTTCTAAAACTGACTCTTTTCACTTTCCGTATTTTGCTTTGGCCACAAGTAGCCTGACTATGGAAGCCATGGCAGTGAGTGGCACCTTGCCGTCTTGACAGACGAAAGTATGTGGATTGGAATTTGGCCAAAATTCCATCGCACAATGCCTGGGCATGGATTCAGAGAACATGTGTTGCCCATGCAGCATGTTCCCTCTCTCAACCTCGCCTTGTTTACTCCAGAGGTAAGGCTAACCAGTACAACAACAACAACAACAACAACAACAACAACAACAACAACAACAACAAAACTTTATTTTCCAAGGGTTAAGAATTGGGCACGCAATCTTGCCCTTCTATCACTCTCTTTCATACATTATATCATTCACCCATCACTCAAGGCTACCTGAAAACGGCAACAATATAAAAGATATGCATTATAAAGGCATGGGGAAAATGGAAAATCAATACTACACGTCTCAGTAATAGTAATGACTGGTGTGGCGGCACTTGTTATTAGCTATGATGAATATACTGGCCTACCAAAAGGGTAACTACATCTGGAACAAGGTAGGCTGCAGACGCTGGCGGCGCAGAGTCAAACCTCTAAGAGGCAGAGGTGAATCTCACCTCCAAGAGCAAGAGATGAGTTTTGGCCAGACCCTCACAACCGTGAGACCTGGCTTAGAGGTGTTCAGCCATATCCCGCAGCATAGAGCCTTAAAGCAAGTGTCTGGACCTGTATGAGCGCGAACACCTCTCATTCGTAAGTGTCCGGACCAATATAAGCGTGTACTACAGTCAGACTCCCTGCCTGACTTTGTGGATCCCGCGACCAGCGAGAATCGGTCCGCCGGAGATATTGCTCGTCTCTTGCGAACAATTCTCCCCACCTGACACAGTGCGGATCACGCGACCAGCAAGAATCGGCCCGCCGGAGATATTGTTCGTCTGTTGCGACCAACTTTCCGCTTAACTGAATAAGTAAAGAAACGATAAAAGTAGTGGTATTTCAATTGCGCTTGCGCTCCCACTTATGCTACACCCTTCTTGTCAGTAAGTAAAGCAATAACATGGCTCGAGACACAGACATTCAATTGGGTATGTGTCCTTAGTCACTCAATGAGTATGCTCAGAGGGATAGAGATGGGGTGGGTCCGAAGAGAGTGGTTCCTGTCTATTGAGCGGTCTCGGTTGACAAAAATTAGTTTCATCTTCGTGCCAGAGCATGCGGGCGTACAGGGAAATGAGCAGGCTGACAGGCTTGCAGGTAGGGCAACTGTTGAAGGCAGACGAGCCATGGACCAGGCAGACATTCTAAATGCTCTACCAGAAGTAAGTCGTTTACGAGAACCAAGCGATGACTGGGAATCTACAACCATAGTCAGGCTGCGAGAACAGCAAATTAAGAGGTGTGGCCAAACAAGAACACCACGCAGGAAGCCAAAGAAGAGTAATAAACCAACACAGAACTGGTGTTGTGAGCCGCTACACGCTGCGGGATTTGCTGAGGAGGGGATCTGAGCACTTATGGACTGAATGGTTCGATGTGCAATGAGGATGATCTGTCGACTAACTAACTAACTAACTAATTAACTAACTATTTTGAAATTGTATTTGTATGGTTTTTTTAGTGTTCAACCCTAAACATAAATAATAAACATACATATGTAGACTGCAACAAGGTTTTATGTCGCCATCAAACGTCACAGAGGTCACCGTGAAGCTACTAGAGAGGACTAACATGATTGGTGCCCTTACCACACGCCCTTTGTGTCATAGCACACCCAACTAGGGAACTGTGTGACAGGTGTGCCACAGACAGCGCGTCATTCACGTAGATGTCCCCTAGCCTAGACAGCCAGGCCCGAAACTGTTCCATCTCCGCAGCTGTGGCCAACACTTGACGACCTTTGTTGTCGAAACCTTGCCCTTCCTCCTCCTTGTGAAACCTCATAAAACACAAGTTCACGAACAATGTATGTGAGGACATCAGTTCTCTTCGAACATCCTACAAAGGCGTACTAAATGTAAGTAAGATATCAAGATACAAATCTGGTAATTTATGTTTAGTTAGACACAACATTCAATTGTTAGAGGAATATATCCTCTTGGCTTTGGTGATGGCAATGACGATTGTAATAATAATATGATAACAACAGCGATTATTTTATAATTGAGCAGCCTACAATTAACCTTTTTAATTTCCCATAGTCGAGCGACATTAGCATGGTTATTCACTGCCAGATGTCTCAGTGTCCTATTCGTGTAGCCCAAACACTGTGGTGTTAATTTCCATGTATGCCCGAAGGCTTGCTGCATTGTATCTCAATGCCTTCTTCATGTAGTCCAGCAGTGTAATGTTAATTGTTACGTTACGTTATGTTATGTTATGTTACGTTATATTATTACGATCGACATCTTCGTTTGGTACTCCCATGCGAGCTGGCTCCTACCATGCAGCACCCATCTCAATGTATGATGTCAATCGTCATTGTGTCCAAAGATCAGCTGCTTCGTATCTCAAGGTGTACGTTGTGTTTACCAAGCAATGCCATGTTGATCATCATATCTGTCCAACCCGCTGCTGCGTATCTATGTCTTCTTCGTAAAACACAAACAGTGTGGCGGTGATGGTCATATATGTCCAAAGATCCGCTATCTCGCACCCCAAGGTGTACTCTAGCATGAGCAGTGGTGTGTCGATGATCATATATGTCCAAATACCCACTGCCTCGCACCCCAAGGTGTACTCTAACACAAGCAGTGTGGTGTCGATGATCATATATGTCCAAATACCCACTGGCTCGCACCTCAAGGTGTACTCTAACACAAGCAGTGTGGTGTCGATGATCATATATGTCCAAATACCCACTGGCTCGCACCTCAAGGTGTACTCTAACACAAGCAGTGTGGTGTCGATGATCATATATGTCCAAATACCCACTGGCTCGCACCCCAAGGTGTACTCTAACACAAGCAGTGTGGTGTCGATGATCATATATGTCCAAATACCCACTGGCTCGCACCCCAAGGTGTACTCTAACACAAGCAGTGTGGTGTCGATGATCATATATGTACAAATACCCGCTGCCTCGCACCTCAAGGTGTACTCTAACACAAGCAGTGTGGAGGTGATGATCATATATGTCCAAATACCCACTGCCTCGCACCTCAAGGTGTACTCTAACACAAGCAGTGTGGTGTCGATGATCATATATGTACAAATACCCACTGCCTCGTACCTCAAGGTGTACTCTAACACAAGCAGTGTGGTGTCGATGATCATATATGTACAAATACCCGCTGCCTCGCACCTCAAGGTGTACTCAAACACAAGCAGTGTGGAGGTGATGATCATATATGTACAAATACCCGCTGCCTCGCACCCCAAGGTGTACTCTAACACAAGCAGTGTGGTGTCGATGATCATATATGTACAAATACCCACTGCCTCGTACCCCAAGGTGTACTCAAACACAAGCAGTGTGGTGTCGATGATCATATATGTACAAATACCCACTGCCTCGCACCCCAAGGTGTACTCTAACACAAGCAGTGTGGAGGTGATGATCATATATGTCCAAATACCCGCTGCCTCGCACCTCAAGGTGTACTCAAACATGAGCAGTGTGGTGTCGATGATCATATATGTACAAATACCCGCTGCCTCGTACCTCAAGGTGTACTCTAACACAAGCAGTGTGGAGGTGATGATCATATGTGTACAAATACCCACTGCCTCGCACCCCAAGGTGTACTCTAACACAAGCAGTGTGGTGGTGATGGTCATGTATGTCCGAGGGCTCCTAAATCGCGCACTGCTGTCCTCTGAGTTCTTGATAAATTTTATCCCTGATGGTCTTCATGCGGTCCTGTCGACTCATCTACCTTGCTATCCCCTGTCTCTAAGACCGTCGATTTTCCCGGTTATGACAATCTTCTCCAAACGCTGTCGTTCCAGTCCGGTGTCTTGTCCACATGTGGCTAATCAAATATCTTTGTGAAATAGCCTCTGGACTGACTGGAATATGTGTCTAGCCTAGCAATCAAGATCCCCACACTCCCATATCTGTTGTGAGGGACAGCACAAATGGGTGCATTCCGAATGCAATAAGGTCAATTCTAGTTAATCAGCCAATTAACCACACATACAATGCATATAATACATACATTACATATGAGTATGTTTACAATACATAAATGACATATGGTGTTTGTCCATCACGAATGATGATGACCATTCATTTCATCCAGTGGAGTTGAAAGTTTGCAGCCGTGAGTTCTAAGAAGGCTGGTAAGGCCTATTGTGGCTCGAAATGTTCTTTGACAATGTGGGCAAATAATGCTTGACATTCTAGGAGGAGGATCTCCTGCAGAGATTTTTCTGTCCAGTCTGTTTTTCACAGCTCTTGCAGTCCTATTTCTTCACAGGTCACTACACCCTTGCGTAATGATGTACGGCACGAATTTCGGGCTTTGGCAGCAGTCTCCCAGGTGTCATGATGAATTCCAAAAGATTTTAGTGAGATCTTCAGAGTGTTTTTAAAACGTTTATGGCCGCCTTGGGGCGTTTACCACAGCGCAACTCGCCGTAAAAAAATTCGTTTAGGGAGCCTGTGATCTGGCATACGAGTCAAGTGACAAGTCCAGCGAAGCTGATCCTTCATTAGCAGAGTGTGGACACTGGGCATGGACGCTCTTTCTAGAATTTCAGTGTCTGGTATCTTGTCTTGCCATTTAATCTTCAATAGCTGCCTAAGGCAGACTGTGTGGAAGTGGTTTAATTTCCTAGCGTGTCGCTGATAAACAGTCCAGGTTTCACAGGCATATAGCAGTTTGGATGAAGAATGACTTGCGCGATGAACTGGATTAAAGTGAGGAAGAGGTGCGCAATTCGTCAACCACACTCTCTCGCCTGAGTCCATCTGAATCCAGTGGCAAGACAAGTCAAGACGAATATGTGACATGAAATACATTGGTCAAATTGGCAGACGGCTTGCCGACCGCTTTAGGGAACACCTCAGAGATATTAACCAGGGCGCTGACAAACCTGTCCCAAACAATTTTAATTCTTCCAATCATAGTGGAGTTGATGATGTATGTATCACTGCATTGAAACCTTGCTTCTCCAACAGCTCCATTAGGCTAAAGATTGAAAGCCAATTAATAAACTCTCTGGGATGCGTCCATCCAGCAGGTATCAATACCGTCGTGGACGCCACTGTGTAACTGTGCCATCTTCCCTCTATACATTCATATCCAACTGCTCACACGCCTCCATCTATACATATCCAACTGTTTACACTGTTTATAACTATGCTGTCCTCCCCCTATATATTCATACCTAACTGTCTATATTCATATCAGACTTCGCATGTTTTTGCGACATAAACCCTATCCGGCCCTCTAGCAACCTAACTATATTTAAACTCTGTAGCCAAAGAGTGCCTTCTCAACCGGCACAAACCGCCATTTCTGCGAGTAGTTGTGTTATGTTGTTGTTTTGTTTACCGCTGTTTTATCTATTTGTGTTGTCCTGTACTTGACAAAGATTTTTAGAATCGAAACGTCTTGGCCGTCCTTGGTTGTCATATTGTACTTATTTGTTATCTTATTATTTCATTTTATATATTTACTGATTACTTCTGATTTTTGGATAAGTCACACTTTAGTTTTCACCTGTGTACGATGGATTTTCTTAACTTGTAAGGTATGTGAATGTGCATTGTGTCTGTGTTTAGCAGGAGCAAAATAGACCTAATTGTTTCCAGTTCAAGACGTCTGAAGAGGAATTCAGGTGTAGTGGATGAGTAGGACGCTCTACGTTCCTTGCCGTGCTCATTACGTTCAACAACGGCTTGCAGGTAAACGCCGTCTTGCCCATTGAACCATCAATGATTTCTTTCGTGCAGGCTGCCGAATCCCGTCTTAATATGTTGGGTAGGCATACCAATTGGTTTGACACCGAATCCGTTGCCTACATATAGCCTGCCTGTCATAGCCGTTGCCCGGGAGGTGGCCACTGTCGCATGCTGACAGCTACAAAGAGCCACAGGCGTAAATGACTTACATATGTATTAACAGTCGGATATATTCAACAACACTGTAAGAGAAACACAATTATTCTTCCGGCGACTTTCAATTTTTTTGTCTGAAACAATTATTTTACGATATGCTTGGACCAGTATTATTCTAATAATTATATCTCAATACCTAAAACATTGCCGGCGACGTGGCAAAGGCGTTACGGACGCGGTTCTTAATTCCGATTACCTGCGTTCGAAACAAAGCTGCGACCGATTTGGCTGGGTTGTAACGTGATGGTATAGGAGCAGGACGTTCAGAATACAATGGCAACCTTCTGAAAGTAAAACTTGCCAAGACAACAGAGTGCGGCGTTGACATCGACGTCCTGTAAATAGGATATGCGAAAAAAAAACAAGAAAAAAAAAACTAAAACATGACTAACCACCCCCCCCCCCCCCCCCCCCCCCGCGCATAAAGTGCACGAAAATATTCTACTAAAGCGTGCCGTTGGTGTAAAAAGTTTCGACGTTGGCTTCTTCTTCTTCTTCTTTCGTTCGCTTGAAATATGTCTACAACTGCAATGTTGTCTCTTGTATGAATCTAACAGTCTTTTTAGTTCATTCAGCGGTCCATAGAGTTTATCTTCCACTGTTGTCTCTCTAGGCCAGAAGGTTTGCCTGGATATGTTGTAGTTTGGGCAATCCTGGAGTATGTCGACGTTGGCTGACAATGGCCTTCGCGCTCTGATACCAGAGTTTGATGTCACTTCACTTTTCGTCACGAGAGGAAAAAACCAGGCACCTTTGCCTCAGAGCTCCCAAGCCTACAGAATGTGATGATCCTAACACTCAGACACCCACAGCAGGCTGCCGCTACGGGGCTTCCCTTGTGTTTGCCAATATTTGACTAAGATGTGACACGTGAACTCTGTAAACTACACACTGACAAAGTTACCGAAGATTCTCCAGGAGTATCAAACTGCCTCTCGGCGGATCCGCGCAGACAGCTTCCACTTGTGGCCCCACACAGTCCTCCAAGAACGTGACGGGTATGCCCAGCCTCTTCTCCAGCACATCAGCCACAGGTCTCAGAGACAAGGATTTCTCCACCCGACCGCCGGGATCCCCGAGATGGCTGACCAGTACCACACTTTGTGCACCTGCCACATGGTAACACACGAATGTACCCTCCCACAACAACTATCATATACTGACATAACTGTCACATGGTAACACACGTATGTACCCTCCCACAACAACTATCATATACTGACATAACTGCCACATGGTAACACACAAATGTACCCTCCCATAACAACTATCATATACTGACATAACTGTCACATGGTAACACACGTACGTACCCTCCCACAACAACTATCATATACTGACATAACTGCCACATGGTAACACACGTATGTACCCTCCCACAACAACTATCATATACTGACATAACTGTCACATGGCAACACTCGTATATACTCTCGGACAACAACTATCATATACTAACATAACTGTACCCTCCCACAATAATTATCATATACTGACATAACTGACACATGGTAACACACGTATGTACCCTCCCACAACAACTATCATATACTAACATAACTGTACCCGCCCACAATATTTATCATATACTGACATAACTGACACATGGTAACACACGTACGTGCCCTCACACAACAACTATCATATACTGACATAACTGACACATGGTAACACACGTATGTACCCTCCCACAGCAACTATCATATACTGACATAACTGTCACATGGTAACACACGTAGTACCCTACCACAGCAACTATCATTATACTGAACATAAACTGTCACATGGTAACACACGTATGTACCCTCCCACAACAACTATCATATACTGACATAACTGACACATGGTACCACACGAATGTACCCTCCCATAACAACTATCATATACTGACATAACTGTCACATGGTAACACACGTACGTACCCTCCCACAACAACTATCATATACTGACATAACTGCCACATGGTAACACACGTATGTACCCTCCCACAACAACTATCATATACTGACATAACTGTCACATGGCAACACTCGTATATACTCTCGGACAACAACTATCATATACTAACATAACTGTACCCTCCCACAATAATTATCATATACTGACATAACTGACACATGGTAACACACGTATGTACCCTCCCACAACAACTATCATATACTAACATAACTGTACCCGCCCACAATAATTATCATATACTGACATAACTGACACATGGTAACACACATATGTACCCTCCCACAACAACTATCATATACTGACATAACTGTCACATGGTAACACACGTATGTACCCTCCCACAACAACTATCATATACTGACATAACTGTCACATGGTAACACACGTATGTACCCTCCCACAACAACTATCATATACTGACATAACTGTCACATGGTAACACACGTATGTACCCTCCCACAAGCAACTATCATATACTGACATAACTGCCACATGGTAACACACGAATATACCCTCCCACAACAACTATCATATACTGACATAACTGTCACATGGTAACACACGTATGTACCCTCCCACAACAACTATCATATACTGACATAACTGCCACATGGTAACACACGTATGTACCCTCCCACAGCAACTATCATATACTGACATAACTGCCACATGGTAACACACAAATGTACCCTCCCACAACAACTATCATATACTGACATAACTGCCACATGGTAACACACGTATGTACCCTCCCACAACAACTATCATATACTGACATAACTGACACATGGTAACACACGTATGTACCCTCCCACAGCAACTATCATATACTGACATAACTGTCACATGGTAACACACGTATGTACCCTCCCACAGCAACTATCATATACTGACATAACTGTCACATGGTAACACAAAAATGTACCCTCCCACAATAATTATCATATACTGACATAACTGCCACATGGTAACACACGTATGTACCCTCCCACAACAACTATCATATACTGACATAACTGTCACATGGTAACACAAAAATGTACCCTCCCACAACTAATATCATATACTGACATAACTGCCAATGGTAACACACGTATGTACCCTCCCACAAGCAACTATCATATACTGACATAACTGTCACATGGTAACACAACATATGTACCCTCCCACAACAACTATCATATACTGACATAACTGCCACATGGTACCACACGAATGTACCCTCCCACAACAACTATCATATACTGACATAACTGCCACATGGTAACACACAAATGTACCCTCCCACAACAACTATCATATACTGACATAACTGCCACATGGTAACACACGTATGTACCCTCCCACAACAACTATCATATACTGACATAACTGTCACATGGTAACACACGAATGTACCCTCCCACAACAACTATCATATACTGACATAACTGTCACATGGTAACACACGTAATGTACCCTCCCACAACAACTATCATATACTGACATAACTGTCACATGGTAACACATCGTATGTACTCCTCCAACAACAACTATCATATACTGACATAACTGTCACATGGTAACACACGAATGTACCCTCCCACAACAACTATCATATACTGACATAACTGCCACATGGTAACACACGTATGTACACTCCCACGACAACTATCATATACTGACATAACTGTCACATGGTAACACACGTATGTACCCTCCCACAACAACTATCATATACTGACATAACTGTCACATGGTAACACACGTATGTACCCTCCCACAACAACTATCATATACTGACATAACTGCCACATGGTAAGCTACACGTAATGTACCCTCCCACAACAACTATCATATACTGACATAACTGTCCACATGGTAACACACGAATTTACCCTCCCACAACAACTATCATATACTGACATAACTGCCACATGGTAACACACGTATGTACCCTCCCACAACAACTATCATATACTGACATAACTGCCACATGGTAACTCACGATATGTACCCTCCCACAACAACTATCATATACTGACATAACTGCCACATGGTAACACACGTATGTACCCTCCCATAACAACTATCATATACTGACATAACTGCCACATGGTAACTCACGAATTTACCCTCCCACAACAACTATCATATACTGACATAACTGCCACATGGTAACTCACGTATGTAGCCTCCAACAACAACTATCATATACTGACATAACTGCCACATGGTAACTCACGAATGTACCCTCCCACAACAACTATCATATACTGACATAACTGCCACATGGTAACACACGTATGTACCCTCCCACAACAAATATCATATACTGACATAACTGCCACATGGTAACACACGTATGTAGCCTCCGACAACAACTATCATATACTGACATAACTGCCATATGGTAACACACGTATATACCTCCTCGACAACAACTATCATATACTGACATAACTGTCACATGGTAACACACGTATGTACCCTCCCACAACAACTATCATATACTGACATAACTGCCACATGGTAACTCACGTATATACTCTCGGACAACAACTATCATATACTAACATAACTGTCACATGGTAACACACAAATGTACCCTCCCACGAACAACTATCATATACTGACATAACTGTCACATGGTAACACACGTATGTACCCTCCCACAACAACTATCATATACTGACATAACTGCCACATGGTACCACACGTATGTACACTCCACGAACAACTATCATATACTGACATAACTGTCACATGGTAACACACGTATATACCCTCCCACAACAACTATCATATACTGACATAACTGTCACATGGTAACACACGTATGTACCCTCCCACAACAACTATCATATACTGACATAACTGTCACATGGTAACACACGTATGTACCCTCCCACAACAACTATCATATACTGACATAACTGTCCACATGGTAACACACGTATGTACCCTCCAACAACAACTATCATATACTGACATAACTGCCACATGGTAACACACGTATGTACCCTCCCATAAACAACTATCATATACTGACATAAACTGCCACATGGTAACACACGTATGTACACCTCCCACAACAACTATCATATACTGACATAACTGCCACATGGTAACTCACGAATGTACCCTCCCACAACAACTATCATATACTGACATAACTGCCACATGGTAACTCACGTAATGTAGCCTCCACAACAACTATCATATACTGACATAACTGCCACATGGTAACTCACGTATGTAGCCTCCAACAACAACTATCATATACTAACATAACTGCCACATGGTAACACACAAATGTACCCTCCCATAACAACTGTCATATACTGACATAACTGCCACATGGTAACTCACGTATATACTCTCGGACAACAACTATCATATACTAACATAACTGTCACATGGTAACTCACGAATGTACCCTCCCACAACAACTATAATATACTGACATAACTGCCACATGGCAACACACGTATATACTCTCGGACAACAACTATCATATACTAACATAACTGTCCACATGGTAACACACAAATGTACCCTCCCACAACAACTATCATATACTGACATAACTGTCACATGGTAACACACGTATGTACCCTCCCACAACAACTATCATATACTGACATAACTGTCACATGGTAACACACGTATGTACCCTCCCACAACAACTATCATATACTGACATAACTGTCACATGATAACACACGTATGTACCCTCCTACAACAACTATCATATACTGACATAACTGTCACATGGTAACACACGTATGTAACCTCCCACAACAACTATCATATACTGACATAACTGCCACATGGTAACACACGTATGTACCCTCCCACAACAACTATCATATACTGACATAACTGCCACATGGTAACACACGTATGTACCCTCCCATAACAACTATCATATACTGACATAACTGCCACATGGTAACACACGTATGTAATCTCCAACAACAACTATCATATACTGACATAACTGCCACATGGTAACACACGTATGTATCCTCCCATAACAACTATCATATACTGACATAACTGCCACATGGTAACTCACGAATGTACCCTCCCACAACAACTATCATATACTGACATAACAGCCTGGAACTTAACTTATTAAGTGCCACACAGAAAGTAAGTTGGACTAAGCTTGGTAAACAATCAAATGAATTAGTATAATAATGTAAATGTTTGTCGCTGAGCATTGAAATTGCAGAAGATACTACGAAACAAACCAATTAACATTATGACCCTAATACGGCGATATATGGTCCTTATAGCCAAATATGAGAACACATGTGGCGATATTTTATCCTTCGGCACTGAACTACGTAAGCTACAGCAGGATATGATGCAGACATTTGTATCAGTGAATCAACCGTTCAATCAGTGAATCAACCATTCAGTCAGTGAATCAACCATTCAGTTAGTGAATCAACCATTGAATCAGTGAATCAATCATTCAGTCAGTGAATAAACCATTCAATCAATGAAACAACCGTTTAATCGATGAATCAAAAATTCAATCGGTGAATCAACCATTCAGTCAGACTAGCGTTGTATCAGTGAATCAACCATTCAATCAGACACTTGTATCAGTGAATCAACCGTTTTGTATCAGTGAATCAACCATTCAATCAGACACTTGTATCAGTGAATCAACCGTTTAGTCAGACACTTTTATCAGTGAAACAACCATTCAGTCAGACTAGCGTCGTATCAGTGAATCAACCATTCAGTCAGCGAAGCTACAGAAAGATATGATGCAGACACTTGTATCAGTCAATCAACCAATTAATCAGACTAACGTCTTTCCACAATTCAGAATTGTCGGAATAGATCTCCAAAGCTATCTGACTCTGGTTTTGAGAGATCTTAACTTTGTCCATCTCTGTATCATCTATCTGCGCAAATTTGTCTTTCTCACCTCGTGCTCCTTCAGAGTGCTAGGTCTCCGTGGCCGAGTAGTCAGGCCGCCTGCCTGCGCTCTAACGGTCGCTTACTCATTATCGGACTCCATCACTCGATTCGCGAGTGTCATTTGTTTTAGGGATTTTTGGGGGAAGTTGCCAGGCTTCGGAGTTCGTGCACTGCGCGATGCTCTCGGTAAGCTGATCTGCGGAGAGAGATCGAACTAGATGGGATGAAGCATCTAATCGATCCTCTAGTATTCACCCATTTTGACCCTCAACATATTCTTCTAGTAAAATTGTAAACAGAGCCGTGGTGGCATAGTGAACAGTGGGCTTGCCGGCCAAGACAGTGTTCCGAGTTTAATCCCTAGCAGATGCAGGGTTATTTTTTTCCTCACCAGTACGGCTTCGTGGTCGACTACAATCAAAATAAATATACAGAACATATACAAATACAGAACATCGTGTGCGCGCAGTGTGCAATTTACAAATTCCGGTACTTCATTTTTAAATCACCGCAAACAAAGGAATTCCGGGAGTTCCCGGGAAATCACGTGACATCAGGGTGATTCCATATTGGGTGTAGGGGTGTGCTGATATACTGTGTAATGCATTTATTGAAATAAAAAAAAAGGATAAACATTGAATGTGTTGTCGATCACATTTTCGGTTGCGTGAGTGGTGGACTGCTAGACCGATCGATAAATGTTTCTAGGCCCGGAGGGCCCTCACTGTCGTCGGAGTGTATGTCCATATCTTGTGCTACTCGTCTTTTCTTGTGTATGTCCCATCTGTCTGAGCTCATATTTGATATATCTGGGAGCCAGTTTGCAAAGACAATGACATGCGGTTTTGGGTACATCTTGCTGCAAAAACACTTGTAGACCGACCAAGGAGCGGATCCCGATATCCTTATTCTGAAAATCGACGATCCCACCAGATCTAGGTCAGTGCTAAAAATAATTACGCGGTTTGTTTGCGGTGGATGAAGTACCCAAATTTCGCATAAATTACTTGGAAAAAGTCAAGAGTAGATTGCCTGAGCCGCTGCCCTAGTTAAATGTAAAAACTTAGACAATTTCGCTAACTTCGATAAGGATAAATATTTTTATTGTTGGTGTTTTAGATTTAATAGAAGGGAACATGCTTGACCAAGTTGGTCAATGTAAATACCTAGGGGCTATTATAACATCAGATGGAAGATACACGACACAGATTAAGAACATAATAGATCAAGCAACAGCTGCATTCCAGAGAATGAAAAGTATCGTAAGCAATAAGTCACTATCAATGAATGTAAGAAACAGAGCGCTGAAGTGTTATATAGAACTTGTTTTGCAGAATGGCAGTGAATTACGGAGCATAAATTAAGAAATTAGAAAAACCTTGGAAGCAACGGAGATATGTATCCTGAGACGAATGATGCATGTACCTGGAAATGCCAAGTAACCAACAATGATTGTCTGGAACATTAAATAACTATAATAAAGATGCACGCCGCGTTCTTTGGTCATGTGATGAGAAGAAAGGCATTGGAGAATATCGTGACAAAGGGGAAAGATCAGTAGGAAATAAAGGTAGAGGCAGACCAAAAATGATGATGCTGGATGGACTGAGATAGTGGCATGGAGAAATATCATCAGCAGAGTTTATCCAGGGCACGAATGACTGATATCTGTGGAGAGACATGAACGCCTACGCCAGATGGCAAGACATTTGATGACGATATTCTATGTTTAGGCAACCTTGTTGCGTTTAGTGCTCATGGCTCACAAGCATGTGTTACACTACACATGTTCTTACCACTAAGTAATGCCAGTTGTATGTTGGGTATCGCTGCTTCAATTCGCTCTGTGTTGCTGATGTATCCATCTTTTATGGGGACATCAAAATCCAGTCTCATGAGCACTCGTTTATCCATCATATCACACTGGTCAATGCTTAATCTTCTTGCGAGGCAAAGCTACAACAACAACGTGTGAAACAATAAGATTTACATGGTAGTAAGTGCAGTAACATACTTATAAACCATAGATGTTTAATTAGCTTCCTGTCTGCAAAATAAGACAAGGAGCAGATGGTAGTACTGGCTATATACCAGAAATGGGCATACTGGAGACATGAACGAACGCTCAGAGAACAATCAAGCGCGATTTGGAAATGCTTGAATTAAAATATGAAATGGGTGAGAAATTCAGTTATTCTACATAATAGGTACAATGCTATAGAAACAATAAGTAATGCAGACGAACACTGGCAAATGGGAAAGGAGTTAATGCAACATACGTCAAATTACATTAGAAATAAAGAAGAAATGTATGGTCGAAGAAATTCCACACCTGATGGAAATTAGAAGAAGAAGTAAACAAAATCAAGATGAATATACAAGAATACGTAGAGAAATAGCACATAAATGTTAAACATAGAAAGAGACTGACTAAATAGTGCTGTCTGCACTTAGGAGCAACGAGAAAACACAAAATCTGTGTACAAAGGATACATGAAGCATCAGATAGTAGAATGTATACATCTACTAGATGTTTGAAACAAAAGAATATAAAATATTAGAAGTTAACAAGAGCGTAATTGTAAACTGGACATGGTATGTAGACGAGTCATATGATGATGATGATGACGACCAACGTTGATACCAACACTGAAAGCAGATATAGACAAGGCTATACAGGATATGGGGACGGGTAAATCTGCGGATCCAGATGAGATCACCATCGATGAAATTAAAGCCGTTGGGAGGAAATAGATGAACGGCTGACCGAGTCGTTAGGACATCGGGCTTCCGCTAGGGAGAACCGGGTTCGAATCCTCGGTAAGGTGATGGATATTTTTGTCGTGGGGAAAAGGGAAGACTTAAAATGTATAGTTCGAGGCTACAGCACTAGCTAGGCGGCCTGAATTCCTCAGGTTCAAGACCCTTTTATATATTAAAGTCTGTGTATGTGTTGGTGTGTGTGTATGTGTGTATGTGTTTGTGTGTGTGTGTGTGTGTTTGTGTGTGGGTGGGTGGGTGTACGAGCGTGCCTGTGTATGTTGATGTATGTGTATGTGGGGGTGGTTGGGTGTACGAGCGTGCCTGTGTGTGTGTGTGTGTGTGTGTGTGCTCGTGCGTGCATGTGTGTGTCAGCGTTTGCGTGAAATGTGACTATGAAGCGTTATATTCTAGCTGGCATAGATTGGAACTTTGTGGCATTACCTTTCGCTTGGCACATCCTTTCCCTGCTTCAAAAATGACTTTCCTGACGATACTATGGTCCACGCTGCTTCCTAGCCATCTCTTCAACCCATCACACGGTGCCGTCGCCATGTCCTAGTGGTATAGACACGTGAAGCTGACAAGTTAACAGGTCCAAACAACACCCACAGGAACCTTTATTTAGTATCTTTGAAATCTATGAATAACGCATGCAAATTGATATCGTACGTTAATCTCTCATACGGCACATAGGTGAAATCTTTGTTGATGGGTGTTTTCTAAATCCAGTTCCCTGGTGACCAAGACGTTTCTATGCATGTTGTTTAATCTTTCCAGTATAATATTAAGTAAGTCAGGTCTTAGTCAGATATGACTGTGCTACCCTATGACAGTAGACGGTACTACCTGCTTTCTGTTAGCGCCGTATGTTGGGCGGCGTTCACCAAACCCGACACACCACATTGTGCCAACAGCTTCATGCAGAGGGGCGCAATTGAGAGAGTAAACGTCTCATTCTGGTGCTAGCAATTGCAACCTAAAGACTATATGTCATTACAGTGCAAACCAGGCCATAAGCCTTGGTCGGCAACTGGTCTAGGATCGAAGCTCCCACAGGCGGAAGTTAGAACATTGCTTAGTTGATCCGACAGCTTCTGCTTCTGGTCTTGTTCAAGATGTATTGTTGTTACCTTTCCTCTGAAGTAAACTAAGTAGGTCGAGAGATGGATCATGCTACAATTCAGCCCAGGCCTTGTGCTATGGAGAGGTTATTGTGCCTTTTTTTTTCAAGCACAATGTAACAACCTATCATTTGTCAAGACGGCAAAGTGCCTGAATAGTTTAGTATAGCATAGTATAGCAAAGCATAGCATAGTACAGTATAGTATAGAATAGTATAGAATAGTATAGTATAGTATAGTATAGTATAGTATAGTATAGTATAGTATAGTATAGTATAGTATAGTATAGTATAGTATAGTGCGTTTGTTTATGCAAATCTGGGGTTAACGGACGAGGTAGGAATTTTCTAATAATAGTAGGGTTTAGTGGGGCAGGGAAGAATATGCAGATGTGAGGCCAGATGGGTTAATCACAGACGGCAACAGACTGGGATAATTACAGACAACGTGAGGGCGAAAGCACGTACACAGTGCAGTGTAGTGTAGTGTAGTGTGGTGTGGTGTAGTTTAGTGAGGTGTAGTGTAGTGTGGTGTGATGTAGTGTTGTGTAGTGTGGTGTAGTGTAGTAGTGTGGTGTGGTGTACTGTAGTGTATTGTAGTGTGATGTAATTTGGTGTAGTGTAGTGTATGTAGTTAAGTGTAGTGTGGCTTGGTGTAGTGTAGTGTAGTTTATGTAGTGTGGTGTAGTGTGGTGTGGTGTGATATAGTGTAGTGTAGTGCGGTGTAGTGTGGTGTAGTGTAGTGTAGTGCGGTGTAGTGTGGTGTAGTGTAGTGTAGTGTATTGCGGTGTAGTGTGGTGTAGTGTAGTGTAGTGTAGTGCGGTGTAGTGTGGTGTAATGTAGTGTAGTGTGGCGTGGTGTAGTGTGGTGTAGTGTAGTGTAGTGCGGTGTAGTGTGGTGTAGTGTAGTGTAGTGCGGTGTAGTGTGGTGTAGTGTAGTGTAGTGTAGTGTAGTGCGGTGTAGTGTGGTGTAATGTAGTGTAGTGTGGCGTGGTGTAGTGTGGTGTAGTGTAGTGTGGTGTAGTGTAGTGCAGTGTAGTGTATTGTAGTGTAGTGTGGTGTAGTGTAGTGTAGTGTGGTGTAGTGTAGTGTAGTGTATTGCGGTGTAGTGTGGTGTAGTGTAGTGTAGTGTAGTGTAGTGCGGTGTAGTGTGGTGTAATGTAGTGTAGTGTGGCGTGGGTAGTGTGGTGTAGTGTAGTGTAGTGTAGTGCGGTGTAGTGTGGTGTAGTGTAGTGTAGTGCGGTGTAGTGTGGTGTAGTGTAGTGTAGTGTAGTGCGGTGTAGTGTGGTGTAGTGTAGTGTAGTGTGGTGTAGTGTGGCGTTGTGTAGTGTGGTGTAGTGTAGTGTAGTGTAGTGCGGTGTAGTGTGGTGTAGTTTAGTGTAGTGCGGTGTAGTGTGGTGTAGTGTATTGTAGTGTAGTGCGGTGTAGTGTGGTGTAGTGTAGTGTATTGTAGTGTAGTGTGGTGTAGTGTAGTGTAGTGTGGTGTAGTGTGGTGTAGTGTATTGTAGTGTAGTGCGGTGTAGTGTGGTGTAGTGTATTGTAGTGTATTGTAGTGTAGTGCGGTGTAGTGTGGTGTAGTGTATTGTAGTATAGTGTGGTGTAGTGTAGTGTAGTGCGGTGTAGTGTGGTGTAGTGTATTGTAGTGTAGTGCGGTGTAGTGTGGTGTAGTGTAGTGCAGTGTAGTGTAGTGTAGTGTGGTGTGGTGTAGTGTAGTGTAGTGTAGTGTGGTGTGGTGTAGTATAGTGTGGTGTGGTGTAGTATAGTGTGGTGTGGTGTAGTATAGTGTGGTGTGGTGTATTATAGTGTGGTGTGGTGTAGTATAGTGTGGTGTGGTGTAGTGTGGTGTGGTGTAGTATAGTGTGGTATAGTGTAGTGTAGTGTAGTATTGTGTGGTGTAGTGTGGTGTAGTGTAGTGTGGTGTGGTGTAGTGTAGTGTAGTGTAGTGTGGTGTGGTGTAGTGTAGTGTGGTGTAGTGTAGTGTAGTGTAGTGTGGTGTAATGTAGTGTAGTATAGTGTAGTGTAATGTAGTGTAGTGTAGTTTAGTGTAATGTAATGTAATGTAGTGTAGTCTAGTATAGTGTAGTGTAGTGTCGTGTATTGTAATGTGGTGTGGTGGAGTGCAGTGCCATGCCGTGCAGTGTAGTGTAGTGTAATGTAGTGTAGTATAGTGTCGTGTAGTGTAATGTAATGTAATGTTGTGTAGTATAGTGTAGTGTAGTGTATTGTAGTGAAGTGTATTGTCGTGTGGTGTGGTGGAGTGCAGTGCCGTGTAGTGTAGTATAGTGTTGTGTAATGTAATGTAGTGTAGTGTCGTGTATTGTAATGTGGTATGGTGGAGTGCAGTGCCGTGCAGTGCAGTGTAGTGCAGCGCAGTGCAGTGTAGTGCATTATAGTGTGGTGTAGTGTAATGTAATGTAGTGTAGTGTAGTATAGTATAGTATAGTATAGTGTAGTGTAGTGTATTGTAGTGTAGTGTTATGTAGTGTGGTGTGGTGGAGTGCAGTGCCGTGCAGTGTAGTGTAGTGTAGTGTAGTGTAGTGTAGTACATCTATTTTCTTCAATAAATTATTGGGTGACTTTGAGTATTATACTTTTATATTATTCATACTTCGAGTTGTCTACGTTCTAAAACAGATTTGTATGTGTACTTTAGTGCTCTTTCCTTGCTTGCAGACTATCAATACCAAACTGCACCTATCCTTGTGAGGACTATGTTGCTGTTTGAATGAGCTCTGCTTCGTAGCTTCATAATACCTTGTTCCATTCACGGCTGCAGATTCATACAAACGCGCTTCCATTCACAGCTCCTGCTTCATGCACGCCAGCTTCCAATCACAGCTCCTGGTTCATGCTCATTAGGTTCCATTCACAGTTGTTGGTTCATGACACCTGGTTCCATTCACAGTTACTGGTTCAGGCACACCTGGTTCCATTCACGGCTGCAGATTCATACAAACGCGCTTCTATTCACAGCTCCTGGGTCATGCACGCCAGCTTCCAATCATAGTTACTGGTTCAGGCACACCTGGTTCCATTCACAGTTACTGGTTCAGGCACACCTGATTCCATTCACAGCTCCTGGTTCATACACACTTGGTTCCATTCACAGCTTCTTGTTCATACGCACGTGGTTCCATTCACGGCTACAGATTCATACACACCTGGTTCCATTCACGGCTACAAATTCATACACTCCTGGTTCAATTCACAGCTGCAGATTCATACACATCTGGTTCCATTCACAGCTCCTGGTTCATGCACACCTGGTTCCATTAACGGCTGCAGATTCATACATACCTGGTTCCATTAACGGCTGCAGATTCATATACACCTGGTTCCATTCACGGCTGCAGATCCATACACACCTGGTTCCATTCACAGCTGTTGGTTCTTGCACACCAGGTTGCATTCACGGCTGCAGATTCATACACACCTGGTTCCATTCACAGCTCCTAGTTCATACACACCTGGTTCCATTTACAGCTCCTGGTTCACGTACCCCTGGTTCCATTCACGGCTGCTGGTTCATGCACACCTGGTTGCACTCACAGCTTGTGCTTTACGCACACGTTGTTCCATTCACAGCATCGACTGTATGGATCGTTACAAATAATAAAAAGACAGTATACTCCTCCGGCCCGATGCTGGGGGAGTCTTCTTAGAACAGGGCTAACAATGGGAGAACGTGTCTGCACGTCGAGCTCGTCACAGATCCCTGGTCAGTGGACAATCGTAAATCCAGCCGTTAGGTCCGCTCCCAAGGTTGTCTTTTAAAATAAGAACACCTACCCACAAAGTGAATGTGTGTTGCATTTATGATTCGAGCATACACGTATTGTGATCCTCACCGGTGCTACTGCATTCGTGCACTGTATTGAGATGGCGCCTGTGGATCTAAGAGAGGGGACTGGAGTACATATTGAGATATCTGTGTGTAAAGTGACCCTTAATGTAAACAAAATAAACAATGACAGCGAGAGAATGAGAGAGAGAGAGACTGAGAGAGAGAGAGAGAGAGAGAGAGAGAGAGAGAGAGAGAGAGAGAGAGAGAGAGAGAGAAAGAGAGAGAGAGAAAGAGAGAGAGAGAGAGAGAATTCGTGAACTGCATATCAAGCGCCATTTTATTGAACACTGGACTACAGAGATAAACATCCATACAACAGTATTATGTCAGTCTCAGAGTAGAGAGCTCTCAATTATAGTAACATACCAACATACAGAAACTCACACTTCTCGGTTGGACATTAGAGGGAGCGAAAAGAAGAAGAGCAAGAGGAAAACTATTTCGTACCTGTAGTCTACTATTTGCTAGTTCACTTCTGGCCCGCGATTACTTGTAGGATCACCTAGAAACCCGCTAGGCCACTAAATGAACTCTAGCACATAATAACTAATCTTGGAATTGTCCGTCAACAAAACAGTCCGCCATTTCTGATCACATTATTGCTACGCACTTCCTGTCATGCTCAGTTCCATCAACTTAGAGAAACAATTACTCTTCTTCCTCTTCTCTTCCTCCTCCTCTTATTCTTCTTCTTGTCCCCACCCTTCTCTTGTTGTTGTTGGTGTTGTTGTTCTTCTTCTTCTTCTTGTTCTTGTTCTTGTTCTTGTTCTTCTTCTTCTTCTTCTTCTTCTTCTTCTTCTTCTTCTTCTTCTTCTTCTACCTCTTCTTCTGCTTCTTTGTCGTCGTTGACATGTTTGGAAGCAGGCATTGGTGATCCTGACTCTCTATTCTTATCTGCCACGTGATATTTGTGTAAAGTTTATGTTGCTTATATTGTTATTGACCACACGCTTATGGTGCCCAAACACATCTTTACCTCTCTTATTATGTTTCTCTTGCCAAGTATATGCCCACAAGAGACGTATTTCTCTTCTGTTGACATACACCACAGATTTCTTTTGTCTGTTACTTAACGTTTCATGAGAAATCTGTTAAAGCTGCAGTTGTCAATACTTGGAAGCTTGTCTTTATCTCCACCATATTGTCCACATTCTTCTCAAAACCTCACACCCACCTTCGTTCTGCCTTTGTCATGCCACTACCCATTACCCATTTGGGCTCAATATCAACTTGGAGAAGACTAGTTATGTACCAGCCAGCTCCAGGGAGTAATCACACTGTGTCGAATATCAAAGTGAATGATCATAGACTAAGTGTTGTGGACAAATTCACCTATCTTGGCAGCACTGTGTCACAAGCTGCCACAATTGATGACGAAGTGAATGCAAGAAAATCCAAGGCCAGTGTGGCCTTTGGCAGACTGTACAAGAATGTATGGGACAGAACTGGAATAAGCCTGCAAACAAAGCTAAAAGTCTACAAAGCAGTTGTATTATCCACACTGCTGTATGCTTGTGAAACCTGGACTGTTTATCAGCGACACGCTAGGAAATTAAACCACTTCCACACAGTCTGCATAAGGAAGCTACTGAAGATTAAATGGCAAGACAAGATCCCAGACACTGAAGTCCTAGAAAGAGTGTCCATGCCCAGTATCCACACCCTACTGACGAAGTATCAGATTCGCTGGGCTGGTCACTTGACTCGCATGCCAGATCACAGGCTCCCTAAACGAATCTTTACAGCGTTGTGGTAAACACTCCCAAGGTGGCCAGAGGAAACGCTTTAAAGACACTGAAAATCTCTCTGAATGCTTTTGGAATTCATCATGACACCTGGGAGACTGCAGCCGGAGACCGACATTTGTGGCGTGCATAATTACACAAGTCATGTGTGAGGCAACCAGGACTGCAAGAGCTGTAAAGAATAGGATCGACAGAATAACCACAGCAGGAAATCCTCCTCCAGAAACGTCAAGCATTCTTTGTCCACATTGTCAAAGAACATTTCGAGCCAAAATAGGCCTTATCAGCCATCTTAGAACCCACGGCTCCATACTTTCAACCCACTGGATGAAATGAATGGTCATCATCATTCTTGATGGACATACAACACCCATTACCCAGCATCCGTATCCATTTAGAGGAATAGGCCAGAATAATTTTGCAGTAAGCGCTTTGTTTGTGTTTGTGTTAGAAACAGTTGTCTGTTTTTAATGACGTTATTAATTTTCTAGACGTGTCTGCATACATGGCGAGTCTTTTCTCGATCTCCGTGTCACGTTTCCTGTCGTGCAATATAAATACCGTAAAAAAGTTGTCTTCAATTATCGTCGGTTTCGGTTTTCGTAGATTTTTTCCGCGAAAAAAAAATTGTCTCTGTTTTTGTCTGTTGCCTCGGATTTCGTCAGCGTCCCCTTATGATCTAACTGCTAATATTGCGAAAACAACGGAACTCACGCGTTCTTCTGCTTAGTTTGGCGTTGTTTTTCGTTGTGTGAGCATCACTTGCTAATAATAAAATACGAGAGCGGTGTTAAGATTGCTTAAATCGGCCGCATGTATGGGAAGTCGTCATCCACGATAAGTTTCATTGTGGCGAGAAAGGAAGCAATAAAGGAGGCTAATGTAGCGAAAGACATGAATGTGCTAACGACACAGCGATCGCAAACAATTGAAGATGTCGAACAGTTATTACTAATTTGGATAAATCAAAACCAGTTATATGGCGATTCTGTTACGGGAGCAATCATATGTGAAAAGGCCAGGCTGTTGTACGCCGATCTCATTAAGAAAATGCCTGGGACGAGTGCTAGTGTACTTACTGATTTTATGGTCAGCAGAGGATGGTTTGAAAAGCTCAAAGGCGCACTGGCATACCCAGTGTTACGAGGCACGGCCAAGTTCGGACAAGTTTGTTGCAGAAAATAGTATTAAACACTATATTTATCCTCTATAAAATATGTTTTAGGTAAGTATTTTGGAGTGTCTAGAACGAATTAATTGGATTTACATTGATTCACTTGGAAATAATTGCCTCGGTTTTCGTCGGTTTCATATTTCGCCGATTATTATCGACGGATTACCGACGAAAACCGAGATTTTACTGTATGTCAAATGTGTGATTAATTTTATTACTGAATGTTTACTATAAAGTCAGCAAATTTGACTATGTACTTTCTTAGAAACTACCATCATCAGATAAGAAGTCTTTTGCAGAAGGTGGCTCTCCTCACATCCTGTTGGACAGGCTCTCCTCACAGCCTGTTGGATAGGCTCTCTCGTAGTTTACAATTCAGCACCAACAAGCACTTTACGACACAGTTGCAGCGGACTAAAGATAGACGCGTCAGACATGAATCTAGAGCGAGGAGCGTTAAAGATAGACGCGTCAGACACGAATCTAGAGCGAGGAGCGTTACTGAAAAGCAAGCGGGTTGGTTGGTGAGACAAAACTGGTTGGAATCAGTTTGGCCACGGGGCCGACTCAAGATAGACCCGCGCACTCCTCGACACGAATATCTGAAGATCGGACGTATTTTCTTGTATGAGGGTCCCCGTGCCTTTTCCTGGTCAAATGATAAGCTTGCCCCTTTGTGATATGTCTGACGATCCGTGAAGAAAGGTTAAGGTACCACCTGTATGTCTAATGTATCAACTGTAATGTTGTGAAGTAATGCACCGCTAAAATTGATGTTTTCTTACAATTTCTGGGAGATTTCCTGCAGAACCTGAACCGCAATCCGCTGACATCTATAAATGCTACCCCTCGATTTCGTCTGAATTCAAACTTATCCATCCTATCCTAAAAGCCATTTCTATGAACGCATATCATGCACATTTCGCTCTATACTATGAAGAGTATCTTTGATAACTGCACCTTTTATGCATTTTGCTGTGCTATGAAGATGGTCTAGGAGTAGGGCACTTTCCACTCCTGTGCACTTACAAAATGTAATTCTTCAGCTGTACCGGATCTCCCGACAATGTTATGAGTAAGTGAGAGAGAGATTGCAATGTCCTTTTTTCTTGTGATTTCGCTCATATATAAAAGAGGAAAGATAAAATCAAACCTGCATGGTTTCCCCGGGAAGATTAATCCGGTCAAAAATTCCCGCAGAAGTCGGATGTGTCGGCCTAACGGCGCAAGAACGTAGCTCTGCTGTAAAAAGGCACAACGCAATCACGTCCGAAAAAAAAACAACCCCGGATGAACGCAGAAGAAGAAGAATCCTGCATGGTTTTGCAGACCTTTGCATCTAAGCCCAGCATGATACCCATGCTGTAGGTTAACTATTACGTGCAAAGATAATATGTGCAAAACAGGGAAGGTTTCAACCCCATGTCTATAGACCCCTGTCGCACGGCGACAGGAGGGGAAAGATTTTACATTCTGGCTTATGAATAGAGGAAGTATATATGTGTGTGAGAGAGAGACGAATTTGTCTTGTGGGTTTCACACTTAATTTATATGTTCATTGTTCAGGACAAGTGGTGTTATGTATTTCCATTTTTGGGAAATGTCCCATATTGTTTCACGAGAATGATCTATTGCTTTTCTATATTTGTGAATGACTCACAAATGGATGTTGATTTATTGCTACTTTATAACTGTGGTAAAAAATGTTCGAATCTTAAACCCCAGTAAATAGAAGACAACTGAGCTAGTGATGATTGAGAAGAAGTGGGCCTTGTGAACAAATTTGACCTGAGAAAGGCAGCAAACCAATTTGCAATTTGTTACATGAGATAATGGATTTTATCATTGATGATATTATTATTATTATATGCTGTTCTTATATCATCATTCATGTCATTTATATTAACATTGATTCATCTGTCTCATCATTTAAATCCCTGTCACTTCCTGTATGTCCTCGTTTCTTCATCCGAAGTCTATATCTCAACTGATGTTCCTGGGACACCCAGACATCCTGACATCAATTAGGACCCGATGATGATTACTAGGCAGAAACCGGTTGACCCTCTGCAGTCTGATTGGATTTCAATACCCTGGAAGAGAAGGGGTTACTGCTCTCTGGTCTGGGTGATACCACACTTCTTTCTCCTCATCCTTCCTTCCTTTTCTTCCCCTTTATTTCTTTCCTACTCCTTCTCACGATGACATTTAGTATTACAAAATGTATATCGGGGAAATGTTGTTTATATTGTCAGCAAGGAGAGTGGTGTTCGTGTGACCTGCTGGTATGAGTTTGGCTACCTTGAC
Source organism: Cepaea nemoralis (assembly GCA_014155875.1). NCBI lineage: Eukaryota > Metazoa > Mollusca > Gastropoda > Stylommatophora > Helicidae > Cepaea > Cepaea nemoralis. The sequence goes on along the minus strand of JACEFZ010027376.1, from coordinate 80,411 downwards.
TTGTCTGTGATGCGGAAGAGAAGCTCAGATCTACCATTCTCAGTGAAGGGACAGTCTTTCGTCATGTTCCATGAACCAGGTGCTTGCCCTGGAGAGGTCTTCAAGTGGGGTAACCCTTATTTGAACTGACTACCCTGCCTCATCTCATCCAGCCTCTCAGTGTTCATTTTAATACTACTGTGACCACTCGACGATTTAAGTATCACCAAGTGATGATCCAATTATACCCCTGATCATAGGAATAACATCCGAGGATGATTTCCAAACATGAACTTTTATTTTAATCTGCCCAAGAAGATTATCTATGATGCTCCCAAATGGACTTGTTGACATCCAGTGAATCCATCATATAGTTTAATTCTTCATCACCCAGTGACCATAGAGGAACACTTATCTTTATTTTAACTTCCAGATAACAGGAGGAGGAAAGCCATTGCACATACTTGATATAATTAGTGGGATTGTGTGGTATATCTTGAATTTGATAATGCTTGCATTCATGGTTTCCACATATGCTTGTGTATGATGTATGAAGCTTTTCATCAGTCCTCCTACATCCCCGGCATTAGATTTAATAAATTTTGGAGTCAATGAATAGTTTGATGTTCACTCACGTGTGACTTCTATTCAGATTTATGTGTGTTATTACAAATGTAATTAGCAACAATCACATATATTAGGAGTAAGGTGAGGCTGGGAGACCTCACGTGGCAAACTACACATTTATAGTTATATCTTTGTCTACGGAAAATTCCCAAGCCCCTAAAGCCTATCTGGGAGAACTCTACTTCATATATTATCAGTGTAGGACTTGACCATGTCTGTCTAGTTATCTCACTTGGGGGTCTCAGAGCCCATTTCTGGTTCTCTTCAGATGGGCGAAACTTTTATTATGGGAAACTTGTCTTTATCCGAGATTCCTCTAGATTTCTTGAGTAGGTTTGGCAAACTTCAGTTGTTCTTCTTTGCAGAACAAAGAAAGGGAGGACCTGGAAGTATACATAACTCCAGGGTAATATTTTGTGTCAGTCATTAGCTCAATAGCTTTCTACACCATCTCACAATGGTGGAACCACACTATTAAAATCATTATACTTGATCTATCACCCTCCGTTGGGGGGTGTACATCTTGTTGATTTTCAATCATTCTGACTTACCAGCTCACAGATAGGCTATTCTACAGTGTGTTGGACAGGCTCTCCTAATAGCCTGTTGGACAGGCTCTCGCCAATTATTAGTGTGATGTAAAACGGATAGGGCCTCTTCATTATATAAATGGGGTATCTTGCTCTATCACAAGGTAAGGGGGAAAACCATATCATCCAGTGATAAGAAAAGTGTTATAAATAAAACACATATGTACATACATTTGCCTGAGAAGAGTAATACGTCCTACAGGAAACATAAATAAAAAAAGGTTTGGTAAGACCTAATAATTACAAGGTTTTATAATTGGGTTCATGTAGGATGAACATGACGTTAGAGAAAGGGTACAGCAACAAGAAAACTTGATGACAGACAAGTCCAGTGTTCCAATCTATGCCACTGATGAAAAGAGGACCTCTCCTCAGGCCAGTCTAACGTCTGTTTCTATGAGACCAGTAGCCTTTAAGTGTAATTTCAATTATACCAATTGATATACATTGTCAGAAATGAGCTGGGAGGTGAGATCATGCCGAGTTTAATTTGGGCTGATACAAAATATTACCCTGGAGTTCTGTATACTTCCAGGTCCTCCCTTTCTTTGTTCTGCAATGAAGAACAACAGAAATTTCCCAAGCCTACTCCAGAATTGTACCACTTGAATATTTAGCTACATCAATTCAAGATGGCAGAACCTATAGTTCTTCTTTGGACATGAATAGAAAGATTAATTGAACCACACACTGAAATTTATTTATAATGGTGTTTATTAACCTAACAGATTTTCAAGGAAGAGGTAGTATCATCAACATGGAAGATATTCCTATAAACGTTAATTGTCAAATATAACTACCTGGTTTAAGAATATATATCAACATGCATCCTAAGGTATGTTCAGTATCCCAACGACATGTTTACTACAAGAAGTGAAGTTTCTCAAGAAGTTAAAATCTTGACTACATAGCATTGTTGAATTACTCTACATCCTCGAAGTAGAGGTCTTGAAGGAATCTGCTATAATCTTAGGTGATATATTGTGTCACCCGACCAGACGGACCGACACTTTAAAATTCCAGTCTGTGGCGAGATCTCACTGGAAGGATCTGAACACTCCGTTCTTATCAAATGTTTAATCCTCTGTTATGATCTATCCCCTTTTGTACAACATCCTCTATGGGTGTGTTCCAGTGTGTTGTACAGTGTTGATTAAATTATTACAAGATATTACTTGATGTAACCTGGTGCGCTGTTTTGCGAGTCAGAATAGAGTGAACGCAGTGTTGAATTTTGTATTCCTTATTCCAGTAGGTCGGCAGGATCACCAGTTGAATATTATAGGATAGATAAACGATATCATCTGAACAGTAATTCCGTCAACCCCACAATTACTGTTACAATTATCATAGAATTATTGCACTTTGAGTTATTTATGTATATGAATAACTCACATAACATTAATATAGTTCATAAATGGCGGCCGGCCGGAAGCTGAACTAGCTAATTTTGAATTATGCAGTGATGTTTGTCCATCAAGAATGACGATGACCATTAATTTCGTCCAGTGGGGATGGAAGTTTGCATCCGTGAATTCTAAGATGGTTGTTAAGGAATATTTTGGCTAGAAATTAGTATTATGCAGTAATGTCCGTGAAGCTGTTGCTTTTTTAGTGACTGCCGCTTCCATCGACGATGAACTGTAATTTTTGTGGTGGACTGTTGTGTTGGCATTCTGGCAGCGGCCTTATGCATGTACTTGCCTGTGCGTGCTGTTGGTTTGCCGGTCTGTTCCACTGTTCACATGTAACTACTGAATGTAAATTTGCCAAGATATCACAAACAGCAAAAAATAAATGCTGGGATTGATTGCGACGTCCTGTAAAGGATATGCAACTATCTATAACTCTTTATGTTGTGTCAGGTGGTCAGAAGCAGACGTTTTCAGATACGGCGTTTGCCACAGGATTGACGACTGTCTGTTTGTTTGTATGTTTAGGTTGCATTAATTGGCAATGGTGTCTTCTATCTTCATCTCGACCAGAGTAAATTAACATATTAACGGGCTAAGAAATGACCTTATTTCCTACGATCTTCTGGTCATTTATTCCAGTCCCAGGCATAACAGAGAGTTTCTCTAGAGATGCCTCGTAGCTTTGGATCTTAGTTGTAGTCTACTTCTCGGACCTCCTCTGAAGGTGTTCCATATGACACCCCTTGATAGATGCAGTTGGTATCCGTCTCCTATGTCCTTATATATATATATATATATATATATATATATATATATATATATATATATATATATATATATATATATATATATATATATATATATATATATATATAAACAGACGTAAACACTCTTATTAAAGTTAAAGTAACCCATTTGTTTGTTTGTTAGCATATCCTGTACAGGTCTTAGCTGTCAACACCAGCATCTTTCAGCTGTATGTTGATCTCTTGGCAAGATTACGCTCAGTAGTTTGCCATTGCTTTCTGAGCGGCCGGCTCACATACCCCGTAAGTTACAGATGCGATTCGAACCACTGCTGATTTGAACCGTCATCACGTTACCTGACGAGAGTATACGAGATTACGGAGAAAAGTCATAACCTCTAAGCCACGAAGCCGGCAGAAGTAACCCATACAAAAATAAATAAATAAAGAACGCATTTTCGCTCCACGAGGCGTTGCGTGTATGTGCTAGCCAATATTTAGACCACTTTTTCACTCCACGAGGCGTATTGAGTTTATGTGCTACCTCATATTTGGACCATTCTGCACTGGATGCGTGATGTTGTCAGTATAACGTGCCTTAATTTCCCTGAGGATTTCCCACTATCAATTCTTAGACGAGATGGAGACAGAGGAAGAGGCCGACCACGTAAACGTTGGACGGAGGGAATAGCAGAGTCCATGGGAATATCGATATATGATGCCCATAATCGGGCACTCTCACGATGTTTATACTTCACCTCGACACCGCAAGATACAAGAGGAACATGATGAGATGAATCCTCAGATTGGGTTAATATGGTCGCCTGGGTACATTTAAAGCCAACATTGAAGAGGATTCATCACCTTTTCCACACTTCCGACTCGACGCGCTATTGTGAGCAAGTCGCCTTATCAGCTAACTCAGAGGATGCCTCGCGTTAAAAATGCCGCGCAAAGACATGCGCTATATGCTGCCGGGAAAAAGAAGGCAGAGGCGAGGAAGGCCGCTGCGTCTGCTGGGCCCATATCTTCAAGCAGCAGTCCGGCACCTACACCAGCTGAAACCGTTCCCGTCATAGAAACAGCCGAAGCCAGTAGCAGCCGTGAAGGTATCAACACTATGGAGATGCAGACCAAATTACCAGAGACCTCCACACAGGAGGAAACAAATACCATTGTCGACTTCACCGGCAAAATTCTACTGAAGCAGACAAGCGTGGGAGAAGCCAAACTGTCGGCGCTTCCAACAGACAAGATAATTAGTCTGTTGGAAAACGAGCTAGGAAGACACAGCATCGACCAGCTGCGCAAGACACCCGATGGAATAGTGGTCTCCATCAAGAAAAATTCAAAGACCACAGCCCTGCTACAAAAGATCGCACAAGAAGAGAAGAGCACCATACAGCTTCACCACGGCATAATACTAGAAGCTGCCCGGCACAGCACGAAGACACGATGGGTCATCAGACGAGTCCAGACCCATCACTCAAATGACATGATCAGGGAGATGCTCGAGAAAACAGGAAACTCAAGATAACCAGTGCGGAGCGGATCATCGGGAAGAACAACATCCCCTCTACAGTCGTCATTGTTACATCAGAAGACCGAGTGATCCCTCCGTACATCGTATGGGGCGGAAAAGAACAGAGACCAGAGCACTACATACCAAGAGTGCTGCAGTGCTCCAAGTGCCAGAAGTTCTGGCACACCCGGGCCACCTGCAAGAGCGTTGTGGAAGTGTGCAGGTACTGCTCTGGTCCCCGTACCTACAGTCAATGCCAACAAGCGAAGAAAGACTCGGACTTCAGGAGGCCTAATAGCAATAGAAAGTACGCCAACTGCCTTGGCAACCATGGCGCCAGGTACCTCGGCTGCCCCTGCCACCAGGATAGCAAAGAAGCGATGAAGATTGCCATAAAGTCCAACCTGCCATACAGGGAGGCCAGGAGGCAGTACGAGGCCACCAACCGATTTACCAAGAATGATAAAACACAACTGGAAGGCCAACTGAAGGACCTGAGAACTCAGTTCAAAAGCCTGGAAGAAAAGACTGACAAGACGCAAGAAACCCAGATACTGCTAAAAACAGAGAAAGAACACGAAACTGCAAAGACCCAGACAGAAGAAGTAACATCAGACGAAGAAATAACAATTGAACTGGATAAAGGATGGCTATCCAGATCAAGAGCAACTCTGCCGGGCGATTGAAAATCGCTCCCCACCAAGATCGAGCTACAGAGACGACACCCAAAGGCGAACCAGAAGATTCGACAACATCCCAAGACGTGGAAGGAGGAGAAACAACAGGTGGGACGAAGAATAGTAGAGCTCCCTGAAAGAAACAGCACCATACGACGGGGTGGATACACAATGACTCCAGGCCTCAGCAAGTGCGCGAATCTGTCCAGACATGTAAAACCTTATCAAGACATGAAGGAATACCATTAACCAATCAGAAGCCAGGAAGCTGACAACAAGCAACCAGATGTGCGAAATAAACAAAACAAGCTAACAAGCTACATAATAGAGGACCTAAATACAACCAGTTATCAAAAAGGTTGAACGGGGCCATTCGTTCTAGCTGAATCGGAATCGGAGGATTCATCGGGCAACCAGGCAAGTGTGCTAGCCACTACGCTACCGTGGCTTCCTCTGGTTAAGGTAATAACATAAATATCTTAGTGACACTAAGATCAGCTTTAATTTCCTCCGGATGTTTTCCTGGATGATCTGTCTGCCTTAGCTGTAGGTCTAAAACCAAGTGATTAGATTTACCTTCACCACGGGTGTGTGAGAGCAATGTACATTTCATGAAAATAGTTGCATACAACAGCTATAGAACAGACACAATTGTCATAGGAGTAAATTTGTGTGATAACACTGATAAGTAGACCATCATCATGTCCCATGCCATAAGCGTGGTCGATCATGGTTCGTTCGCCATCTTACATTACCATTCTCCAATCTGTTGCACACCAGATACAAGAAGAAGAAGAATAAATACAGTAAGCTGTAGGAATCCAAACATTAGTTTCAGTGTTAAAATAACACAACAAACATTACGAGGTTTCTAACATGTTGTAATCAATTGCTAAGCTAATCACACAACTTGCATGAATGTACAACAGTCAACATTTATCAGCAGATCTTGGCAGTGGGCGGATTATTAAAATGCACTAACAAGTAGTTCTCACAACTCTCTGGGTAGAAATATATCAACACAATATAAAGAAACAATTAACAGGAATGCAATGTTTGCAAATACAAATCATATTAAATAGAATTAATGTAATGCAATCGTCTAAACAATTACAAATAGATGCATATAACTCAGTGATCTGAACTAACAATGTAGTAGACTAGGACTGTGGTAGACTGGCTTCAAGTGTACTGGCTTGCTCACAGACTGGCTTCAAGTGTACTGGCTTGCTCACAGACTGGCTTCAAGTGTACTGGCTTGCTCACAGACTGGCTTCAAGTGTGCTGGCTTGCTCACAGACTGGCTTCAAGTGTGCTGGCTTGCTCACAGACTGGCTTCAAGTGTGTAGGCTTGCTCACAGACTGGCTTCAAGTGTGTAGGCTTGCTCACAGACTGGCTTCAAGTGTGTAGGCTTGCTCACAGACTGGCTTCAAGTGTACTGGCTTGCTCACAGACTGGCTTCAAGTGTGCTGGCTTGCTCACAGACTGGCTTTAAGTGTGCTGGCTTGTTCACAGACTGGCTTCAAGTGTGTAGGCTTGCTCACAGACTGGCTTCAAGTGTGCTGGCTTGCTCACAGACTGGCTTCAAGTGTGTAGGCTTGCTCACAGATTGGCTTCAAGTGTGCTGGCTTGCTCACAGACTGGCTTCAAGTGTGTAGGCTTGCTCACAGACTGGCTTCAAGTGTTTATGGCTTGTTCACAGACTGGCTTCAAGTGTGCTGGCTTGCTCACAGACTGGCTTCAAGTGTGTAGGCTTGCTTACAGACTGGCTTCAAGTGTGCTGGCTTGCTCACAGACTGGCTTCAAGTGTGTAGGCTTGCTCACAGATTGGCTTCAAGTGTGCTGGCTTGCTCACAGACTGGCTTCAAGTGTGCTGGCTTGCTCACAGACTGGCTTCAAGTGTGTAGGCTTGCTTACAGACTGGCTTCAAGTGTGCTTGCTTGCTCACAGACTGGCTTCAAGTGTACTGGCTTGCTCACAGACTGGCTTCAAGTGTGCTGGCTTGCTCACAGACTGGCTTCAAGTGTGTAGGCTTGCTCACAGACTGGCTTCAAGGGTACTGGCTTGCTCACAGACTGGCTTCAAGTGTGCTGGCTTGCTCACAGACTGGCTTCAAGTGTGCTGGCTTGCTCACAGACTGGCTTCAAGTGTGTAGGCTTGCTCACAGACTGGCTTCAAGTGTGCTGGCTTGCTCACAGACTGACTTCAAGTGTGCTGGCTTGGTCACAGACTGGCTTCAAGTGTGCTGGCTTGCTCACAGACTGGCTTCAAGTGTGCTGGCTTGCTCACAGACTGGCTTCAAGTGTACTGGCTTGCTCACAGACTGGCTTCAAGTTTGCTGGCTTGCTCACAGACTGGCTTCAAGTGTGCTGGCTTGCTCACAGACTGGCTTCAAGTGTGTAGGCTTGCTTACAGACTGGCTTCAAGTGTGCTGGTTTGCTCACAGACTGGCTTCAGCTTCATGTTCAGGTTTCTTGGTATTTCCCAACCTGTGAGGCGTTGGTGTCCCCGTCCCATTTTCAGTCTCCAATTATTGGCTAACAACGCTTCTTCTAGGAAGGTCAAGCCTGACTGGGCACCATGTTTTCTATGTCAATGTGGGGGACTACGATCTGCATTCCTTAGTGTTATAGATAAACTCTGCTATTGATATTCCTCCATGACACCGTCACAGCCGGTCCATCATGATTTGTCTTTGTCTGTCTCTGCCACGTCTCCCACTGATATTTCATGTCGTCACGATGCTTTCCAATTTCCCTCTTCTTATTACAGATCAAAAACTGTTTGTCTCTTTCGTATAGTTGTATATAATGTTCTAGTTTCATTAGTCTCTTCCAGGCAATCGTAGTTAGTTAATCTGGCAGTCCAAGGTATTCGCAACATTCTTCTCAGGAACCACTCTCCGTTGTTCTGAGCTTTTTCTAATTTATTCATCCACGTTCTATGATTCGGATTCACTGCCGCACAGTAAAACTGTTTTCTATATAACATTTCAGGATTCTCTTTCATATATTTAGTGGTAGTGATTTATTCCATAAGATAATATTCATTTTCTGAAAAGCAATGAGCAAACAAATATGGTATAATTCCACTTCCCTCCATCAAAAGCTAAACGGGAATGTCGCAATCTGAAACCGGACTACTGCATTTACGGCAGCCATTAACGTCGAGGTGCGAGTGTCAGCGAGGAAGAGGAAGAACTCTAACAGTCACTGTGGTCACTGTGATGTAAATAGCAGATACAAATATGTTTCTGATAATCGCATCGTGGCCAGATCTACCCTAGAACTGTATGAGTAGGACAGAAGTGCTCTGGCCTTGTCTGCTCTTTACCATGTTATAATAATGTGATTGTAACATTAATTTGGAACATTATTATCACGTTATATTGATGATTCGTTGGGACAGACATAAGAAAGAAAACGAAAGGCTAAAGCACCATTCAAGAATATAATGCAGCTTCTCACATCTAAACAGCCGAGATGTGAGTTACAAATAAGTGATCAAGTGTTACATTTACATTCCGGCACTGTATGGTGCAGAGACTTGGACTATGAATGAACAATGTAGCTTAAGCTTTAGGCACGTAGTTATATAGACGAATCTGAAGAATACCATGGCCGGAAAAGAAAAGGTGTTAGTAAACCTCCAATGCAAGGACGCGTTACAGAATGAGATAAAAGTCAGACAATTCAGGTACTTTGGCCATGTAAACAACAGAGCTCCTTCGTAAAGGGTGTACAAGAGACAAAGAGAGGCTGATTTTGCGGGTACAGAACGGAGGGTCTGGACAACAGCCCACCCGGAAGTGAACATGTGGGTGGACATCCAGTTAGGTTGCCACTGGTACCATCAGCACGGGAACTCTCGCTGGCTACTGAAGGAGGAGGGTACCATCAGCACGGGAACTCTCGCTGGCTACTGAAGGACGAGGGTACCATCAGCACGGGAACTCTCGCTGGCTACTGAAGGACGAGGGTACCATCAGCACGGGAACTCTCGCTGGCTACTGAAGGACGAGGGTACCATCAGCACGGGAACTCTCGCTGGCTACTGAAGGACGAGGGTACCATCAGCACGGGAACTCTCGCTGGCTACTGAAGGACGAGGGTACCATCAGCACGGGAACTCTCGCTGGCTACTGAAGGACGAGGGTACCATCAGCACGGGAACTCTCGCTGGCTACTGAAGGACGAGGGTACCATCAGCAAGGGAACTCTCGCTGGCTACTGAAGGACGAGGGTACCATCAGCACAGGAACTCTCGCTGGCTACTGAAGGACGAGGGAGCACCCATCGGAATGTCCCGAGTGCACCGATATTGATTCTAGATTTTATATTTCTTACTGAAGACGTTGCTGGAGACAGAACTGGAGGGGAATTGTGTGAGAAGACGACAAGATTAGACGTGGGTGGACAACGTCAAGAGATGGAGTGGACGGAGCTGAAATAATTGCATTGTTAGGACGTATGAGAGAGAGAGAGAGAGAGAGAGAGAGAGAGAGAGAGAGAGAGAGAGAGAGAGAGAGAGAGAGAGAGAGAGAGAGAGAGAGGGTGGGGGTGAGTGCTGTCTACTCTTTACAGCTGAGCTGCAAAGACGACACGTAAATATTATTATCATCATCTTCATCATCATCATCATCATCATCATCATCATCATCATCATCATCATCATCATTATTACTGACTACAAAGCAGGACACAAGCTGGCAAAATACTGTAGTTACTTGAGTAACATGATGGACATCATAAGGCATGTAAAGCTAGAGTTCCTGTTTTGATTGCAGGGATTCAAACTCCTTCCTCCACCGAGGCACCAGCTGATCCCAGATGATGTGTCGATCGCCATACAAGTTCTGACCGACAGATGGCTGTAATGAGAAACTCAGGTAGTTCTTGCTTGTCTCATCATATGGAGGCCAAATTATGCCTTTCTTCGTTCTGAGGTAATCATTTGGATTTCTGAAAATATAAATTACTTGATAAAACTTATCATTAATAAAGAGAAAAAAGGTAATTGCCATACAAGATTTATATGTTTTAAAATAAGTTAACGCAATGAATTCATCACATGTCTTTGGCATCTATAAGAAGCAAGCACTCTATCCGGCATATGGTACTAGCCCTATATTGTATAGACACATTGGCACTAGAGGGGTGAATCTCACGCGGCAACCTTAACTTCTCAAGACGTTTCCTGGTAGTCAGTTTAGGCTGGGTTGACCGTGGAGCTGGGGAGAATTTTTAAAAAATCTAGCTTGATGCAAATCCAAAACTACATATATATGTGTGTGTGTGTGTGTGTGTGTGTGTGTGTACGTGTGTATATATGTGTGTGTATGTGTCTGTGTCCGTGTGTGTGTGTGGGGGAGGGGGAAGGGTGGGTGTTTTTTTTCAAAGTTTGAATTTATGAATATGTGTAAGATAGGTACTGATCAGATATTCTACTTGTTCCGGTCATTTGACACTCTCAGAAGAAGGAGGAAAATGACGAGGAGACAATGAGGAAGAGGATAATGAAGGGGAGGAGACGTATTTCATGTTTGTAAAGAAATGTAACTCTCAATTCTCAGTTATAAGTGGTTTTACGAACAAAATTAACAGAATTAATGTAACAAATGGATGGCTATTCAAATACTTACCCCGTCTTTACAAACGTTGCCAGCAGCTCAATAAAAGCAGATTTCAGCTGCAGGTCATCCTCAGAAAAGCCTCCATCAATCTCAAGAAAGTAAGCGCTCTCAAGAAACTTCTTTGGGTCTAAATCAAACAGGTAGACGAGATCCATGGCGTGAACTACGTACTGATTTGGGAAGTACTTTGGAACAGGATCAAAGGATAAGAAATAAATGTTCGTTTGTGCAGATGGTGCCCCTGGCGATGAACGTCTTGCAAACGTATTCAGGAAATAGTTACTGCGTTGAAGATAGAAGTAGTCGGTGTTCAGTGCTATAATAGCTTTCTCCAGGTCTTCATAGGATCGCAAGTACTCGAGCAGCAGCGACTCTGTCACATATTTAGGTAAGTGCAGTAGTTGGGAAATGTCCTGAACGCTCGTTTCTAGCGACGTGATATTGAGTTTTCCAAACACGGAATTGATACGAATGTACCCGTCGTGTTTTGTGATGCTGACAATATAATCTCTGTTGAAGAACCCTACGCTGTTTAGATACTCCGGGTCATTTATCAGCTCCGGAATAGGTCTGGGCAAAAGTGCATCCCCTGAAGATGTAAGTTTAACAATAGTTGCATATGTGAATGGCATTTCAAATCTGTCAGAAGGTTGCAGTTGTAGGCAAGAAATTATATTATCCTTATTTTCACAGTCAACGTTTTTCTGCACCATATCTAGTAGGTCACGTGATTGCTGTGGTGGCGTTGGGAATGAAAAGGCTGTGCCACTCATTATGATTGCCTGTGAATGAGATATTATATAACATAGTGTTAGGTTTGCTGCCAATGATGGCTGACACGTCCGGAGAAATGTTTGCTATATGAGTTCACGATGACTGTCAAAGAAATACAACATATAATTGAAATTGCATGCATTGTTTATTTCGTTTCAGTCTATCCTAGACTGGAATAGACACATTTGTGTGCAGTAACATTACCAATGACGTCAATCGACATAACATCAAATAGCCCAATACTGCAGCTGCCTTGAAAAGACCTTGAACAAAGCACTTTATTTTTCGAACTAAACCTCTCATCACACTGCAGTATGTCTGTTTCATCAATGTCTACAATGTGTTGTTTAAGATTTGGGAATAGAAAAAAAGTATGATTAAGCCAAATCCAAAGAATAGGATTAGTGTGGACAAATCTCATTATTCATATCCTTGGGCTTTGTGAGAGGGAACTTTGTCTTAAAACAAAGGAAGAATGTAAATGCATTCTATTCCTCACCCCCCCCCCCCCTCACTTTTTTATCACTGACATTTCTAGTGTATCAAGAAGATGAGCCTAGTACTGGCCACTACACTGACGATTGTTATACCGAGAGCAAAGTACGAAGATAACTAATGTCTTTCTGTCAAACGCTAATTAACACACACACACACACACACACACACACAGACACACACAAACACGCACACGCACGCACGCACGCACGCACGCACACACACACACACGTGTCAACATGTAAACGAAATGCAAAAAAAAAAAAAAAACTCCTTCATGGTCAGGCTAAAGACTTATGAGAAGCCCCTTGTATAATGTGCAACCTACTATCAGAGAAATGCAAGACACGATCTATTGTTGAGGGGGTGCAAAGTAAAATCACTTGAATGTTAAAGAGGTGCAATTTGCGAGTGGTAAAGAAGTACAATAAGCTGCCACCGCCTAAAGGCTGCCCACTAACTTTTTCCAACAGAAGTACCAGCATTAAAGAAGTACAATCAGCTCATCATCATCAAGTGCCCTACCAGCAGGCGTTGGCGTTCATGGCTCTCCCCATATCTGTGTCATTGGTGTTCTGGATCAACTCTGCTGATGATATTCCTCCATGCCATCGTCTCAATCCATCCAACATCATTTCTCTTGGTCTGCCTCTGCCTCTCTTCCCCTCGATCTTTCCAGTTGTCACGATGTTCTTCAATGCCTCTCTTCTCATCACATGACCAAAGACATCTATTTCTCTCTTTCTTATTGTTGTATGTAGTGTTCTAGTTTCATTAGCCTCCTTCAGACAATGATTGTTATTTATTATGGCAGTCCAAGGAATTCGCGACATTCGTCTCAAAAACCACATCTCTGTTGCTTCCAAGTTCTTCCTAATTTGTCCATTTACATTCCAAGATTCGCTGCCCTACAGCAAACCTGGTTCTATATAGCATTTCAGCACTCTCATTCTTATATTCATTGATAGTGACTTATTGCAAAAAGATGCGCTTCATTTTTTGAAATGTAGCTTTTGCCTGCCCTATTCTGCTCTTAATCTCTGTTGTACATCTTCCATTTGATGTTATAAGTGCCCCTAGGTATTTTCTCTAAAAATACTGGAGAGTTCTGGTCATAGACAATAACTTTCTCTTCTTCTTCTTCAGCATTCCGAGCCATTGAGGTTCTTTGCTGCAGATACAATCTGTCTCCATTCGTCTCTCTGGTGGACCTTCTCTTGCCAGTCGTTGATTCCAAGTGCCTGTAGGTCTGTATGTATATTATCTCTCCACCGCCTTCTTGGTCTACCTCGGGGTCTACGGTCATTTATTTCCTGAGTGTAAGCGAGTTTTGTTTCCCTATTATCTTCCATTCTTTCTATATGCCCCAGCCATTGTAGTCTATTAGCCTTCATGATACCAGTGATTAGCGGGGACTTAAACAAATCATAAATGTCTTTGTTACTTCTTCTTTTCCACTCTCCACTTTGTGTATCCCTAATGGGTCCAAAGATGCGTCTTAAAATTTTGTTCTCAAAGGTTTGTAACAAGGCTTCGTCTCCTTTCGTTGTACTCCAGGTTTCAGAGCCATACAGCACAACTGGTCTGATCAGTGTTTTGTATATTGTGATTTTGGTGTTACGAGATAGCGCCTTTGATTTTAGTAGATGTTGTAGTGCATAGTATATCTTATTTCCAGAGTTGATTCTAGTTTGTATTTCTTCCCTTATGATGTTGGAGCAGTTGAAGATTGTACCCAGGTATTTGTATGTTTCCGTTCTTTTAATGGTCATATTATCTATTTGTATGTGGCCAGAGTTTTTAGCCATTCCGTCTCTTGAAATTACCATATATTCTGTCTTATCTTGGTTGATAACCAGCCCCATCTGTTGGGCTTTTTCCTTTAAGTGAGTCAATATTTCTAATGTCTTTTGTTCACTTTGCCCTATAATATCTATATCATCTGCATAACCAAGCAGCTTGGATGTTCCTCCAATATCACATTCCTCCTTTACCTTCCTTACAACTTTCTCTAGAGCCAGATTAAAGAGTAGCGGCGATAGTGCATCACCCTGTTTCAAGCCAGATGTTATTTGGAAGGGGTCTGATTTCCTGCCTTTATATGTTACTATATTATAAGTATCTTCCATGCATAGTTTGGTCATGTTAATTAACTTCCTTGGTATTCCAAATTCCTGCATAACATTCCATAGACTATTCCTATGGACACTATCATAAGCCTTTTTAAAATCCACAAAAATGTTATGGAGATCTCTTTTATATTCCCAATGTTTCTCGGCTATTTGTCGTAAGATAAATATCTGATCTATTGTTGATCTGTTTTGTCTAAAACCCGCCTGGTAGTCACCTAATATGTCTTCTGAATATGGTTTTAGTCTATTTAGTAATACTGCGGATAGTATCTTATAGCTTGTGGACAGTAGTGATATTCCTCTATAATTTCCACATTGGAACTTGTCTCCTTTCTTAAAGATAGGTATCAATAATGACTCTTTCCAGTCATGGGGTAATTCTTCTGTCCTCCAGATTTTTATTATTAGTTCGTATAGCTTTAGATGTAATGCATGGCCACCTGCCTTTATAAATTCAGCAGCAATTCCATCAGTCCCAGTTGCCTTATTGTTTTTAAGTCGTGTGATTACATATAGGATTTCTTCAAATGTAGGTTCTTCAATTTGTGGTTCGCATGTTAGAACCTCTTCCTGTGGGAAAATGTTACTTGGAGCTTCACAATTTAGTAATTCAATAAAATATTCTTTCCATGTGTTGCACATTTCTTCATTGGTATTTATCATATTCCCATTTTTGTCTTTTAAACCATATGTGTTTTGTTGGTGCCCTCGTTTCATTGACTTCAGTACTTTAAAAAACTTTCTGGATTCATTTTTCTGGTGATTAGTTTCCATATCTTTGATTATATTACTCATATATTCTCGCTTCTGCTGTCTGACTATTTTTGTAGCCTCTTTACATTCATTTCTATAATGCTCTTCCTTTTGGATGTTATTGATGTCATTTAACCATACATGTCTGGCATTCTTCTTCCTTAGTGACTGCTTCTTCACATTTTTGATTGAACCATCTGTTCTTTCTATGCGTGGTTGACACACCGAGACATTCTTCTGCGGTAGATTGAATTGTATTCTTGATGTTCAACCAAGTTTGGTCAACGCTTTCCTCCAAAGGGTTTTGCAAAGTTTCAAGTTTACATTTTATTTCATCTGTAAATTTCTCTTTGACTGTAATATCTTGTAGTTTTTCTCTGTTATATGTTGGGTGTAATCTTTGTAATTTAGTATAGAAAGCTCTCTTAAGTTTTATTTTAAATTTTGCTCCAACGAGGAAATGGTCACTGTGGCACTCAGCTCCTCTATAACTTCTGACTTGCTGTATGTTTGATGCATTTCTGTTGTTAATTAAAATGTGATCTATTTGATTATAGGTTCTCTTGTCACATGATTTCCAAGTTTGTTTGTGTATATCCTTTCTTTGTAGTCTGGTACTGCTAATCTGCAGTCCTTTGGCTTCTGCCAGGTTGATGACTCTCCATCCATTATCATTTGAAGTTGTATGTAGGCTTTCCATACCGGCCACTTTTTTATTAGTTTGCTCTCTACCTATTTTTGCATTGAAGTCTCCCAGCACAATCAGGATGTCCTGTTTGGGGGTTTCTTCTATGACATCTTCCAGATCATTATAAAAGTCTTCTTTAATACCATCTTCTTTCTCTTCAGTAGGTGCATGTACATTAATCATCGTTATATTTTTCCATTTACCTTTTATTCGTAATTTACTAATCCTGTCATTAAAAGCTTTAAAGTTTAAAATGTTCCCCCATAACTCTTTTTTGATGACAAATCCTGTTCCTAATTCATGTTTATTTTGGGTGTTTCCTCCATATAACAATAACTTTAGGAAGGGAAAATCCTAACTACACCTCCCCATAGTAGAGGATGGAAACACACCACGGTGTGGCTAACACAGCTCTGGGGACCGAGTATCCACCGGAATAAGTGGTCAACTCTGCAGCTGAGCAGAGCAGGGCACTCACTTGTCCTGACAGTTGGAATCAGTTCAGTTATCAGTTATCAGTTGGGGTATCTTCATTCAGACCGTGTCGCGTTGTGTTATAACGTACTGGTATGGGAGCCGGTCGTTCAGAAAGCAATGGCAAACTACTGAACGTAAAAACTTGCCTAGTACATCAACAGCAGCTGAAAAATGCTGGTGTTGACTGCAACGTCCTGCAAGGGATATGCAACATATATATATATATATATATATATATATATATATATATATATATATATATACTATATATATCTTCATTACACTCCGGACAGGTCCATAGGTGCTCAGATCCTCCCCCCAGCATATGCATCAGCGTCCGGTGGCTAATAGTGCCAGTTCTGTGTTGGTTGACGAGGCACCTCGTTTTTCCGATCTGGCCGTGCCGATTCTTACCCCAAGTCCTTCATCCTGGACAGCGATGTGGATTCACTGACGTCAAAGTCCTCTGCTCTCGCCATATCTTTAAGGATGTTAATAACATCGGCACGATCCATGGGCTGGCCATCTACAGGGGGTGCAGAGCCAGCCAGTTTGTCAGCTCGTTCATTTCCCTTGACTCCCGCATGTCCCGGGACGAAGATGAAGGTGACTTTACGGACAACAGACTTCCGCAGCTACTCAGTCCACTGTCTACGTACAGATCCAGCTTCGACCTTCTGAATCATGCTCGTTGAATCACTTATCACACACACGTTGGTATAATGCTGTGATTCCAGCCATATGAAAGCCTGTGTAACTGCCATCACCTCCATTGTCATGCTGCTCGTGGTCATAGAGTGGGCACCACTGGATTCTTGAACGGTTCGGCCCGCTGATCGGGCTGTAAATGCCCACGCACTTCTCTGCTGCTTTACAACAGATCCATCTGTATAGATGAGCACTTCAGGGCTATCTGATTGTTCATAGATGAGCGCGTTGACCTCTGCATTGACAGCGGCAGGGTTCTGCTCTCTGCATCGTCTATCGAGTGTGATGATGCAGGAGAAAGTGTACTTAAAATCTGGAGGCACCGGCACCCATTCCAGTTGGAAATGGCTGTCAGAGGCAGAGGTAAAAGATCACCTTGTGGATGTGGAAAGCAAGGGGAAACCACAACATTATCTTCCCAAGATTTCATGGCAACACAAAATTAAGAGATAGTGAGCGTCGTTAACGGCTATCTTGGGACATCCTCTTCCGGTAGGGACAGTAATGAGCCACAAGTGACACAATCAGCTACCTCTGTTTAATAGCCTCTATCCACTAATTTACGCAGGAAGATAACCGTTCTCCCTGTAAAATATAAATAGTGACACTTTTGACTATCTTACCAACAATCATTACACAAACTTTACGTTTAAACATAAAGTCCAACATCTCTACATTCATCCGTGGAAAGTCCCTAGCACCTAGTGACGTACCTGTTAAATCTATCATCGCCATCGTCATCATCACCATCATGAGCCATCAATATTATCATCATCATCATCGTTATCCATCCATCCATCATGTGCCATGCCGGTAAGCGTGGGCGGTCATGTTCTGCCATCTCACTCGATCATCATGTGTCAAATGCACACTAGTAACCCCCCCCCCCCCCCCCCCCCCCCCCCCCCCCCCCCCCCCCCCCCCCCCCCCCCCCCCCCCCCCCCCCCCCCCCCCCCCCCCCCCCCTCCCCCCCCCCCCACACGCGTCCTCTAGCATTAATCTAAGCCGTTTGCTCCGAGTTTCGGTAGAGATTTTAACCCGGGACTGTTGATATGCAAGGCCAGTTCGTAGCCGCACACTACCTATCCGGTAACTAGGTTACTTTCACTCGTTGAGCTGGCCGGAGATGACCTTTTCCGCCGAGCAGACAATATACCGCATTCCTCGCTATTGTATGCCCCAGGACAATTTACGAATGGGCCCTTCACGGTGACGTGGCACACAGACGCTTCTTGCGTGTGTTATTTCTTCGCCAGGTTGTTTATTTCCTCTATCGCCCTGTTTCATAGTGTCCCATCGTTTGGTTAAAGACTACTTTAAATTATCACCAGTACACCCGATTGTTTAACTAGATATTCGGATATTCTATATCCTATTTCTGTAACTAATAAACCCGACCCATAGTACTTGTTAGTTGGTTAACTAGTCGCGTATCCTTTACAGGTCGTCGCAGTCGACTCCAGCATAAGTTGGCTCAGTAGTTTACCATCGCTTTCTGAACTAGGCTGGTTCTATATGCGCCTGCTCATAATCTGACATACGTACTAATCTAAATCTGTGTATTAATATTCAAATTCCAATGAGAAAAACTTCTTACTTTGTTAAACAGATCCCTTGTTAATGGTGAGATACTCAAGATGGAGACACTGATAGCTCCCGCGGACTCTCCAGAAAGAGTGACATCGTTCGGATCTCCACCAAAAGCGGCAATGTTTTCTTGCACCCACTTCAAGGCAAGGACCTGATCATGGAATGCTTGGTTTCCTGGAAGAAATTCGGGGTCTCCCCTGAGAAACCCCAGCAACCCTAGCCGGTAGTTGAGTGTTACCACCAACACATCACCCTGGGCAGGAGAAGAAAACCGACCTTATCTGACATGACATGACTTCAGAGATTCATACAACTACAAGTATAACCGCCTGCAAACTATCACGAATTACAAATTGACAGAAGGAACAGAAGTATTAACGGTATTAGAAACATAGTTACAACTTCAAGCATAGGGAAACAACCTAAAATGATTGTGACATCTTCAAAGAAAGAAGTTCCGTCAACTTTTGCCTAGGGTCAACAACCTAGGAAACTGGAAAAAGGAATATATGAAGGCCACACATTGTATAAATAAGTCTTATCAAGGGTATATATAAACACATAAGGGCATACTCATATATAATCATATACGTAACATAGTTCAGTCTCACATGCAGCTGATCAGAAGATAGAAGAAAGAACACGACACTACCCGCAGCTGTTAGCTTCTACAGTGGACCACAGTCTCCACACTCAGATAGTAGTTTGCTGCACATGCATGCGTCCGTGGCTTAGTGGCAATCAACGTTGTTTCCCATCCCCGACGCACCAGGTTAGAAGTCAATAAATGCTGGGTTTGATTGTGACGTCTGTAAAGGACATGCAACTAACTACCTAACAGGTAAATTAATACACAAACTAAAATACAAACGAAATAATGCATTAAAATAATGTATATAGTATATGTACACAATATAACATACATAACATAATTCATGTAATATTAATCGCATAATATAGCACATAAAACATATAATATGATATGCAAAGACAGATACATATGATATGGTGCGCACAATTATCTCCTTGTTCTTCGTAACACCTTCAGACAATACACGTAATACATAACACTGATAAGTATATCATAAGACGCATATATAATACCAGGGAAATGCGATAGCTTTGTCTAGTATGCGACATGATTCCCCTACCTTTGTCCATAGTTCTCCGTGATTGTCACATAATAGACCAACGTGATTTAACCCGTGATGAGAATAAAAGGCGTTCTGATTAGAGGCCACGGGTTGTTTCAACAAATCCAGAGAAAACAGTCCGGGTTACAGCTGCACGTGTTTACATCTGGTCAACAGATTGGGAACATTCGGTGGTGAGTGAGGTAAATCCCTGCATCGCTTTGACAGTTTATCAACATTCGAATACAGATAGAACCCGTCAGATCCTGGTTACAATCAGATGTCAACCATCACAGGTCGGGCAAAGTTAACAGCTGCAGATGTGTAGGGGAAGTGAGTGAGATGACTCAATACACCACTTTGATAGTTTATAAACAGGTCGGATTGAGAGCGGAAGTGGTCAGCTTGGGAGATAAACAGTCCGTCTGTCATTTAGAGTTTCCGGAAATCACGCAGATTGGCAGATTGCTATTGACAACTGTTGTTGGGATCATACAGTAACTCGCTAGCTTGTTGGGGATGTCAAAACAAGTGATGACAACTCTGACAGTGACTAAGCCAGGGAGGATAGATTCTTGACAATGGATGATTGCCCAAATAACACCCGTGTGGACATAATGAATACCGTCACGTGACCAATTTTAGGTTTTGCCATAAACCATGATTGGGAGAAACAGTGTTGACCAAAACCGTGGATTATGATGGACGTGTTTGTGGGAGAGCTCTACAGTGTTAGATTAATTTAATATTAACTAGCATGTGTCGTTATGGCAAAGTGTAGCAGCCATCCCGGAATGAGGCGGTTTTGCATAAGGTAGTCAATATAGTCTATTTAGGCCTAATTAATATAGGCAGTAGTCTTGTTAAAACTAGAGTGTGATGATTAGCACTGTTAGTTGAAAACTAGTTAGAGTAGTGAAGTGATAATTGGCTCTGTTGGTTGAAAATAGATTAGTGAAGTATTGATAAGCTTTACTAGTTGAGAATTGAGTAATGAGGGATAACTGGGATATTCCAGTGGGTGTCCCTGGTGGGCGGGGTTCCGCATTCTGTTGTTTTTTTTTCTTCTGGTCTTGGCCTGATGAAAACCTATGTGTTCAGTTCATCTGTCCCTGACAGAGTTGGGTTCATGGTACTTTGCTGAGCAAGGGCCAATGGCCAAGATCATCTAATAGAGATCAGTGACGGGGAGACTATCACCAGTTGTATGATTTATGTTACAGGTTCCCTCTGGTTGGAATGAAGAACACGGAACCAAGGAAAAATCCTATCCCGGATAAAGTATGGCGCAGGAAGATTGGCCAGCAACTTTATCAATGAGTCTATTCAGTGGAGCTGAATGGTATATGTATCCTACAGGATAAATACCGAATGAGTTTTAGGTCATACCAGTTTTAACACACCAGTAGTGATGGATATTCAGTTCACTTATGACTAGAACAAAAATAAAGGACTCTATTGGAGTATAGACAATAACTGTTTAATAGTGAGAACTATAGAACATTTAGCAAGAAGACAAAACGTCATGTCCATAGAACAGTGTTCCAGGTATTTTTTTTACTGTGCAGGAATTATGAGATCTCAGTTTTCTACAAACTATTAGGAACAGTTTTGTTAGGAACAAACATTAATAGTGTTCCCGGACTGTAGTTTCGAATGGGACTCAGATTTCATGGTTATCAAGGTTCATGGAGGATAACAAGTCTGGCGGAAAAGAAGCGGCAATTGGTGAGGTCTATTGTACTGACTCGTGTGATGTCGTGTAATCCTTGCCATGATGAGTGGACTCTGATCCTGAACTTTGAAGGCTGACCTATACATTTACATTAGAATACTCGACACACATTTTCTTCGCATACACGTCTCATATACGTTACACTTTTTCTTTTAATAAATTAATCTTTATTAATTTTTAGAAGCAAGAGTTGTTGAGTATGTTGCGTTGGGGAAGTATGAGAGGGGGCACAGTACGACAGTGAGAGAGTGATAGGAAAAGGTGTCCATGGGCTGATGGAGTGTGTTGGACGGAAGCTGGTGGATTCTCCAGGATATTGTTAGGAAAGAAAAATTATAATGTGGGTGTTGACTCCCCCCACTCCAGGGACGACACTTTAAAGGAAGACACGACAGTGATACATATTGGCAATCTCACCTGTGTCACCAGTTCTCTGTAACACACATTCACAGCTGTGTCACTTCTCTGTGATACACATTGACATTGTCACCTGTGTCACCAGTTCTCTGTAACACACATTCACATTCTCAGCTGTGTCACTTCTCTGTGATACACATTGCCATTATGACATGTGCCACTTCTTTGTGATACACATTGACATTCTCACCTGTGTCACTTCTGTGTGATACAATTGACATTCTCACCTGTGTCACTTCTCTATGATACACATTGACATTCTCACCTGTGTCACTTCTCTGTGATACACATTGACATTCTCATCTGTGTCACCAGTTCTCTGTAATACACATTCACATTCTCAGCTGTGCCAGTAGTGGCATGCGATACACATTGCTATTCTCACCTGTGCCACTTCTCTGTGATAAACATTCACATTCTCACCTGTGTCACAAGATCCCCAGGGATGTACATACTGGCAGATCCCAAAATGAACCCGCCCCCGTGGATAAAGACAAGAACCTTTCTCTGCTCAATACCTGCTGCATCCTGTGAGTAGAAAATGTGAAGCTGAAGGTAAGAAGTATCACACAAATCAAACACGAAATTGGGAAAATACACAGTTCATAAAGTATTTTTAATAACTATCACTGGTGTGAATAGACGTGGCAGGCAAGCAAGACACCGGTTGTTGGGTAATGTCCATCTAGGTAATGTATATGGCTGATTCTTGTCCTTTTAAAAACACTCTACTAAGATAGTTATAATTCGATCAGATGGTGTTTCATACAACCAGGAAAATCTCAGTATCTAGGAGATGTTCGAATGGAGGCCGCTTTTTCTTACTTCTAATTTTAGTAATTATTACCTGAATAGAGTAAAACTACATACATGTCCCGAATCAGGAACCTGAAGTGGGTCTGTGATGTGATGGTGCCATCACACTATGTAGGTCTGAATGCAGGGGGCCAGTCTCTGATAGCAGACTACCAGCTCATGACTTTATCAGCGTAGCTGCATAACATTTATATCAGCGCGCCCGCCGAGAGTAACCAAAGACGTATTTCTACTAACAGAATAAGAAAGTTGAGGTTCTACATAGAACCTGTACTTTTGCTAGTTTAAGCACAACATCCGCCTCTATGGGGATTTCAACATGTGAGATCCTGGTCGACAAGCCCGACATCCGCTGGGCTACGGGGGATGCCGATGAGGTGCTGCACCGGTGGCTAAATGTCCACCCTTGTTATACTGGGCTACGGGGGATGCCGATGAGGTGCTGAACCGGTGGCTAAATGTCCACCCTTGTTATACTGGGCTACGGGGGATGCCGATGAGGTGCTGCACCGGTGGCTAAATGTCCACCCTTGTTATACTGGGCTACGGGGGATGCCGATGAGGTGCTGAACCGGTGGCTAAATGTCCACCCTTGTTATACTGGGCTACGGGGGATGCCGATGAGGTGCTGCACCGGTGGCTAAATGTCCACCCTTGTTATACTGGGCTACGGGGGATGCCGATGAGGTGCTGAACCGGTGGCTAAATGTCCACCCTTGTTATACTGCTGGTGCTGTGGCAAGGAGTTACGAACGCAATTCGTAATCCCGCATACCACGTTCGAAACACAGCTGCGGGAGATTTGGAAGTAGACCGCATAGAGCTGATTTTCATACAATGGTATGAGTACCAGCCGTTCAGAAAGTAATGGCAACCTGCTGTATATAAACTTGCCCAACAATGCTTGAGTTGACAGTTATGTCCTGCAAGGGATATGCAACACACTTTTTTTAAAATTATACTATTACAGACATAGCAAATGGAACCAGAAGAAGAGGTCGACCATGTAAACCAGGGGTGGTCAACCTTTTCAGCAGGCGGGCCACATTTTAGAAATAATATTTCCTGCCGGGCCACGACCATAATTTTTGTTTTGTTAAATTAAACAAGCAAGCGTGCTACAGCTTCGACCATATCGTCGTTTCCCACTCCGCATGCCGCAGCATGACTACCGGCGGGCCTCGTGTTGGCCACCCCTGATGTAAACGATACGGGAATCTAGATATATGAAGCCCCAAAACGGGAACTCTCCCACTGTTTATGCTTCATCTCGACACCGCAAGGTACAAGAGGAACAAGGTCAGACGAGATGATGAGACATATGTCAGCGCAGACAGTTACACTTAAAGGAATTAATTGCTTAAAACGGCAACATCAAACAATGACACAGTCAACAAACCTACCCGGTCAATAAACGGTGCATAGACATTCAGATATAGACAGTCTTCTTCTCCAAAGCTGACGCCGTTGACATGTTGGACACAAACTGGACCAAACTCCGAGGCGTCGTAAACATAGCCCTGGAAATCAACGCACAACACAGATTACACATAGTATAGACTGATAGAAGACTGGATGGAGATCTGTGACAGGTAACTTCCCATTGTAACATTTACGCTCGCCTTTACTCCTTTAACTGTTGCTTCCAAATTTAGAACGGGTCGTCATCATCATCATGTGCTGTGCCGACATACGTGGGCGGTCACGATTCGCCATCTCACATGATCCGCAGTTTTGGATCATGTTTGGGTGCTTTTCCCGATTATGCCTTTTCATAAGCCTGTCTGGTATTCATCTCTCTGTCTTCTCCGTGCTCCTTTCGCATCAATCTTCCCAGTTATCACTAAGTTTTATAGTGTGTTTCTCCTCATAACGTGCCCACACGGTGTTGACTGTCTACGCTGAATTTCTCCAATCAATGTACGGTTGTCATTTGTTTCCCGAAGTATTACCTCATTGGTTTTTCTGGCCGTACAATGCATTCTTTGCGATTTCCTTAGAAATTACGTTTCCACTCCCATTAGATGTTTCTCAGCTAGTCTGTCAAGTGTCCATAATTAGCGGGCTGCAGAGTTCAACACACAATATCTCTGGAGCACGAAATCAAACGTACAGTGTTATCCACTTGTATATTGACAGTAAGTACAGCGCTCCCTTTCACCTATGGGGCCATGTGGGGTGTATAGTGCTAGCCCATGTTTTACACTAGTTGACATTCGATGAGTGACTTCTTCAATGTTAGGCTATAAATGTTTTGCGTATCCTTTTACAGGACTTAGCTGTCAACAGCAGCATCTTTCAGCTGTCTGTTGATCTCTTGGCAAGATTACGCTCAGTAGTTTGCCATTGCTTTCTGAGCGGCTGGCTCAGTATCCCGCAAGTCACGAGCGGGGGTCGAACCGCCTCAGCTCTCGCTCCGCTGCGAGACTCTGCGTGATAAACGGGATTACAGAGAGAAAGTGTTGTAACCCCACAGCCAGAGAGACCGGCAATGTTAGGCTGGTCGCCTATATTTCCGCTGGTACTAATTTTAGCTTGGGGTGACCTGGGAGCGTGGGGGCAAGTAAGAGAAGTTTCCGCCTCTAGGAGATAATACAATACAACACATTACAATACAATACAATACAATACAACACAACACAATACAATATAGTACAGTACAATACACTACAATACAACACAATACAATATAATACAATACAACGTAATGTAATGTAATCTAATATAATACAATACAATATAATATAACACAATATAACACACTATAACACAGTATAACACAATATAACATAGCATAACGTAACAACAAAACATAAACACATTTTTCTTCAGTAGACTTCCTATCTGAGCGTTGTTTGATTAGTAATACAGCTAAAACCGTGCCCGCCATCATTCTTGCTTGCATGTGTCTACTAGTTGTTTTCTTTCCATAGCCAAACATTCGATGATTCTCAGGTTTAGGATATGTGGTAATTGTTATATTTTAGAACTTTTAGCACATGATGGAATGCATCATCATCATCACTAGGTATATAATAGTGTTATACACAGGTTAGTAGGCACGTGATCGTACAGCACACAAGACTCCGTTGTTTAGAACATACTTTATTAGTCGAATCGTTCAACTACAGCATAATGATGGTAAGCTCAAATCCCGATGTTTACATGTTCCTACTTCTTGCTAGCTGGCCCCCAAGTGACGTGTGTGTCAGCCTAGATACACTTCTTCATTCGTGCACACACGTTCACTAGCTATGGTTTTCCCACTAGTCAAGGAATGCGCAGCATTCCTTAACTCCTTACTCCTAAGCTACTCCCTTTACTGGCCCTTTACTGTTACAATACCTCCCCTTCTTCAAGGAGAATTTTTCCTTGAAAAAATCTCAACCCCAACTCTTAACCCCTTAACTCTACATCTCTATACCTCCTATCTCATCATAGCCAATTGCTAACCAGAGACAATAATACCGAAACTCTCTACAAAAGTCGTTATAAAGTTCTTCAGAAAACTCGCTACAAAACTCTCTATACAATTCTCTAGAAAACTCGCTACAAAACTCTCCATACAATTCTCTAGAAAACTCGCTACAAAACTCTCCATAAGCGAACCGCTTTTAAAATTTAACCATCTAAATTATGATTGACAAAACTGAAGATATTCCCCTTATCCTTTAATTCTCCCTTATTCACATTCTCACATTCTCACTATTCTAGGACAGACAGAAAAAAATAGTTAGAGTGGTTAGTTAGATTTGGTAGGTGCGCACCTAAAAATAATAAAAGTAAGGAAAAAGTAAGAAGTAATCACCTTTCTCTTCCCATACATTCTCAAAACTTTATAAAAATAAAGTTTCAAAATTTATCTTCAGTTTCCGTCAATAATAATTGTTATTATCAAAAAAATATGTTAATCCAAAACTACCAGCTTTTGTATTATTCACCTCGTCAAGTTCTCCAAATTATATACACTGTTAAGTACAGTCTTCTTCTTCCAATATTTATTTATTTACATGCCAAACTCAAGCTGGCATTCCCCCCCATATTCTCCCATTTAACGCTGTTCAACCCAGCTCCTATTTTTAATCCAATCATTTACATTGCGAACGACTCAACTACTTTAAGTCATTTGTTTCCAAAAAAAAACAAGACTTCATATTTCTTCTAACTGAACGTCAACTAATAATCATTTAACCACACTCAGGTTAACTCAATAAAACCAAAGTTTTGTAAACATAAGCAACTAAATTAACTTATTCTTCACATTTCATAAAACACAATTGCAGTCCAAACAATTGACTAAACCATATCAACCCCCTCATTCTTTGACATCATATTTATCCCCACACATTAATAAATTTAAACATATATTATGAATTTCAAGACCATATTATGACTACCCAATAATTATTTTCCGTTTTAGAAAAACTCCACACTTCAACTTAAAAATCAACATGATCATATAGCATATATCAATAAGTCTTACGTTATTACAATATTATGTGTATTTCTCCCAACAACTCTTGCTTAAGTTATTTACCTTCTTCTTTGTAAACACAAAAATATCGTGTCTAACTTCTTCTTCTATCTGCAATCTGCAGAATATTCTACCACGCTATTCATCTACCTCTTCTCCATTTTCTTAATAACTTCAAATTTTTTTCGATAAGTGCAATATCTATATCAATGTCGCTATCCTCCCGAGGAGAGCTAACATCTTTCATATCAGCTTCTTCATCAGTTTCTGACTTTTCATCCATCTCTTGTTCCCCATCTGTATAACCATTACTAGCAACCGCTAATTTCTTCCTTTCTAAATCCAATCTAATTTTCCTGTCTTGCCGTCTCAACAAATTTTCAAATAGCGGCATATCTTCACCACTTGAAGAATTCACTCTAAGTTTCCTTTGCCTCTTAATTTCTTTTTCTTTCTGTCTATCCAACTTTCTTTTACTGCCTGTCTTGTATTCATAAATGGTGGTTCTATATTTTCCTTGACTGATTCTTCACTAATATAATCGTCATACATGTCATTTTCCTCTGTCATGACTGTTTTTGGTACCGTTTCTTCTTGTTCAGCTGTAGTAGATGCTGTTGTCACTTGTTTCCCATTCACTATAGGTATAGGATATACCGATTGTCTGACAATCTGTCCACCTGACAATATTTCTTCGGAACAATAATTATTATTACTATTCTCTGCATCCTTTTCCTCATTATCCCGCCTTAAGTGCTCTACATGTGAACGTGCAACATGCCCTGAAATTTGATTTTTAATAGTATATGACACTGGACCCTTTTTTTCTAAAATATAATATCCCGGGACCCAATGAGCATCAAACTTAGAGTTTTTTCTATGTTTTTTGTAATACACCCTATCACCTATGTTGAACTCTTGTAAGTGTGCATTTTTATTTGCGTATTTCTTCTGTCTTTCTCTAGCCTTAATTATATTATTTCTTAAACGTACATGTGCTTTATGCATCTCTTGCAACCTTGTTTCCTGAAAATCTTCCCCCAGATATTTTCTCCTAGGCTTTAATAAATTATCAATTGGCAATATTGGTTCTCTCCCATATACCAAGTAAAATGGTGAGAAACCTGTTCCTTCATTTTCGTGTGTACGTATCGCCTCTAATGCTATCCCCAAATAAAGATCCCAATCCATATCATGTTCTTCTACATTTTTCGCTAGAATATTGTATAGTGTTCTATGTTGTCTCTCATTTTTAGCATTAGAAGTTGGTCTATAATATGAAGTCCTAATGTGTTTTATATTCAAATCTTTTACCAATTTTTCAAACTTTCTATTCACAAATTCTTTCCCATTGTCTGTAAGTATTCCTTAACTCCTTACTCCTAAGCTACTCCCTTTACTGGCCCTTTACTGTTACAGGTATCTTGTCGGCTGGCGTGGACATTAGACTCCCCACATCTTGCGATCTCCAGCTGCATTTATGAATCTGTGAGCAGACACATTTCCATGTCATGACAAAATACTGTCGAGAATCTTCTCTCGGTGTCTTCCTCTATCTCTCTTTCCATTAATATTTTCAGTTGTCACAGCACTGCCCAGGTCTTCCTTTTCACACTGCGTCTAACAAAGACCCATTTTGTCATTCCAATATTTGTGAAACATTTGCTCTGTGTCTTAGCCTTTTTCAAAACCGATTACTCATTGTGGCTGTTCGAGATATTTGTGAGCATTCTACTGAAGCATCACATCGCTGAGACCACACGGGTATGTAGTGGCATGTTTACTGATTGTTATTTGTGAGCATTCTACTGAAGCATCACATCGCTGAGACCACACGGGTATGTAGTGGCATGTTTACTGATTGTTATTTGTGAGCATTCTACTGAAGCATCACATCGCTGAGACCACACGGGTATGTAGTGGCATGTTTACTGATTGTCCGCGGTCTACAACCTTATGTTAAAACTGGTTGGTGTAAAGATGCATTCGGCGCTGTAGCTTAGAGGCAGTGAACACGTTTCACAATTCCACCACATTCCGAGTCGAGGATCCGAAACCAGCTACAGACGATGAGGTTAACTTTGAAGACATTGACGTCATCGTTCAGAAATCAATGACAAACTGCTGAACGTAACAACTCTCAAGTAAATCACAAACAGCCAAAACATGATAGGATTGATTATGATGTTCTGTAAAGGACATGCACCTCTTGATAAACCTCCAATGACAGGGATATATTTCTTACGATGTTCTTCGTGGTGAAACGCAACCGAAAGTTACAACAATATACGAGACCCGTGTCACGCCATGAGGCGTATTTGATATATGGTTCTAGCCCCGTACTCTTTGACCAGTGGTTCTCAACACTTTTTGGCCCATGCACCCCTTCACCATATGTTCAGAACATCACCCCTCCCCCTTTCCTATTTCTTCCATATAAATCCCCCGCCCCTACACAGTATACGTACAAATGGAAGCTAAATTTAGTAACACATACTAGAACAAGTCTAGACGTCCACATAAAACGTGATTTACGGGTCTACTTACGTTATAAAACGAATTTCAGAAGGGCGAGAAGGACAGAACCGCAAATTATGGGGGACAAAAATAATATCAAGTAATCGGTTCTTGTATTAACGCGATCTGGAAATAGTCTTAATCCCCCCCCCCCCCCCCGGAAACCCTAAAATTCCTCCCTAGGGGCTATTCCCCATCGATTGAGAACCAATGTCTTAGACCTAGGTCCACATGATGGGTGTTTTGGTCAATAGCACACCGACCGGTCCACATGATGGGTGTTTGGTCAATATCACACCGACCGGTCCACATGATGGGTGTTTGGTCAATAGCACACCGACCGGTCCACATGATGGGTGTTTGGTCAATATCACACCAACCGGTCCACATGATGGATGTTTGGTCAATAGCACACCGACCGGTCCACATGATGGGTGTTTGGTCAATAGCACACCGACCGGTCCACATGATGGGTGTTTGGTTAATATCACACCGACCGGTCCACATGATGGGTGTTTGGTCAATAGCACACCGACCGGTCCACATGATGGGTGTTTGGTCAATAGCACACCGACCGGTCCACATGATGGGTGTTTGGTCAATAGCACACCGACCGGTCCACATGATGGGTGTTTGGTCAATAGCACACCGACCGGTCCACATGATGGGTGTTTGGTCAATAGCATACCGACCATCTTTACTTCCGAGGCATTGACCTGGTATCCATATTAGGCTGTTTCCACTAAAAAAAAATCTGGCCTCGAGGAGAATTCGAACAAATGACCACACATACTTGCAGCGGAAGTTAAAGACGCACTGCATCGAATGAAGAAAGGAAAAGCATCCGGTTCAGACAATATTACATTGGAAGAAATTGAGGCTCTATGTGATTTTGGAATCAAAATATTGACAAAATTCCTAAATGACATCTACACTAGTTCGTACATTCCTAGCGATCTATTAAAATCCATCTTTATAGCTCTGCCAAAGAAATCAGGCGCTTTAGAATGTGAAGAGCATCGCACAATAAGTCTTGAGAGTGACAGGACAAAGCTGCTACTCAGAATAATTATGACAAGAATAAGAAACAATATTAAACCAGAAATTAGTGATGAAAAATTGGGATATGTGGACAGAAACGGCACATACATCGCTGTATATTCTCAGGACACCATTACAAAGAGCTATTAAAGTAAAAACGCATTTCTATGTATGCTTCAAAGACTACACAAGAATTTAACAATATGAATCAAGACGAAGCAATAACATTACTAAAGCAACTGAACATTGAAGGCAAAGATCTGCGAAAAACAAAGAACATATATTGGCAGCAAACAGCGGCCAGAAAAATCAACAACCTTGTAGGAACATTTCAGTGTATAAAGAATGTCGCCAGACAAGGTTGTGTATTGTCTCCTCATTGTTTTCATTGTACAGTAAACATATAATGAGATCTAGAGAAAATATGTCAGGGATCCTGGTTGGTGGACATGTTATAAATAACATACGTTATGCTGATGACACAGTCCTGATAGCAACAAGTAGAAGGATCTACATGAAATGATAAATACAGCGGTTGAAGAAAGTGGGAAAAAAAATGGGCCTTAGTTTGAATAACACAAAGACCGAAGTCATGGTGATATCAAAGAAACAGATCATGCCTAAATGTGCAATTACAGAACAGGACGTTAGTTTGGGGCATAACATTACATGGAAGATACATCATTGAGATAAAAAACAGAACAGCACAAGCAGAAACTGCATTCTATCAAATGAAGAACGTTTTGTGCAATAAGTCACTGTCCTTGAAAGTTAGAAAGAGTTCTTGCATGTTGCATAGAACCAGTTATAACATACGGCTGCGAATCCCGGAAAATTAGTAAACAGGCGAAAAGATCCCTGGAAGCCTTTGAGATGTGGTGTTATAGAAGAATGTTGACAATTAATTGGACAGCCACAATGAGCAATGAAGACGTATTAAGGGAAGCTGAGTCACTAAGACAACTTATCACAAACATCATAAAGAGGCAGTCATCGTTGTTGTTGTTGTTGTTGTTGTTGTTGTTGTTGTTGTTGTTGTTGGTTGTTGTTGTTGTTGTTGTTGTATGTTATAAGAGGACAAAGTGGAACATGTTGTAACAACCGGAAATATTTGAGGAGAAATAAATAGAGGAAGACAGCGTGAGAATATTCTTGACAGTCTTGTGTCAAGGCACGGAAGGGAGTCAACACACGCATTGATCCATGCCGTCGGAGATCGTAAGTTGTGGAGAGGTATGTTCACCCACGCCAGCCGGCAAGGCAATGGATGATGACCACCGCACTGGCAGGTAACGTACTAACCAATGCACTGCCGTGGTTCCCAATACAGCTGTGGCCACAACGACTGAATTATTGATTTCAATTTCCCATCTAACATCGTATTTGGTTAACCAAGATCAGAAAAAAAGTAGTAAGCGTATGGATCTTGTTCAAATCTTAAGTGATACGTATATGGTGCTGACTCTATATGTATATAGACAGAACCACACCCAAATGGTTAAGTTGTCGCTATGATGTCGGTCGCTTTTACATTCCACAATTTTTTTCTGGTACTCATTTAGGCTAGGTAGTGCCTTGAAGCCAATGTAAATATAACCAATAAACCTCAGCCTCGGTGTTGATTCGAACACATGGCTATCTTGCAATATAGGAATATAGAAATATGACCATCGTGCAGCGTGCAAACATTAGAGATTGTGTTTTAGCTACTGCACAAGAACAGTTAGGAACATGACCATCTTGCAATCCTGCAGAAATCAGAGATTAATGTTTTACCTACCTGCACAGGAACAGCGAGGACACATGACCATAGTGCACGCGTGCAGGCATCAGAGATTGTGTATTACCTACTGCACAAGAACAACGAGGACACACGACAAGGAAGTATACCTCTATTTTA
The DNA here is from genome assembly GCA_014155875.1 of Cepaea nemoralis. NCBI lineage: Eukaryota > Metazoa > Mollusca > Gastropoda > Stylommatophora > Helicidae > Cepaea > Cepaea nemoralis. The sequence goes on along the minus strand of JACEFZ010027376.1, from coordinate 47,572 downwards.
GGAAAAGCCTCTGGCAAAGCAAATCTGTGGTCCCCGGTCGGAGGCAGTGCGTAAGGTATACCCCTGTATGATGCAAATGTGTTGCCGCTTGCAGATGTGAGAATCTTGCCACGAAATCTACCAGCCGGGGCCGCAACGACTGGATCCAGGGCCTCTTGCACGCTACACCCGGTGAACCCGAATAGCAGGGTGTAACACAGCAAGCGAAATGACATGTCAGGTGAATGTGCTTGTCACACAATTCGTGAAGTGTCGTAGAGGCTGCCACAGGCGGAAATCTGAATTCAAACTGAAAAATACACGCGTGTATACGTTAAGAACTAAATATGAAATTCACAAGGAATAAATAGGAACGTATTATGGATACATATATGTTAATAAATCTAATTATGTCACACAAGTGCACGAGGCTACCATTGCAAACTGAGAAAGATTCCAAATGATATGTGTGTATTCAAGCTTATTTCAAACAGACCCGCACAATAACTGTGCGTATGCGTGTGTTTGTGTGTAGGTGTGTACACACAAACACACACATACGCACACACGCACCGTTACCTGTATTTGTCAAGGTGTGTTTCATGCAACCACGACATGACATAGTTACACGCTTGCCTTAACTGTTGAAACTCTATAGAGGCTAAGTCCGTATTAAGCAGGTGACAAAGTCCATTGACTCGATTCCGCCAAGCATTTTCCTCACTGTGTTATCGCGATAAGCCATCCGGGAGGGTAGCTTCTACACAACAATCGACCATGAGGCACATGTGTAATACTTTAACCTGGTATAGGGGATATTGTGCTGTTGACTATAGCTCACGCTATTATCTCTGTTATCCTTGAAAGATGTATGAATGAAATAATGTATGAAAGTGAGTGATAGAAGGGCAGAATTAAGACGGGCCTACGTGCCAAATTCTTAACCCTTTTAAAATAAAGTTCGTTCGTTCGTTCGTTCAAATTGAGAGGCACATACAACTACTGTTTGTGGATTTAACTCTTATAGTGCCTACATCTATGAGGTTTATTCACATTTATACAGTATTTGTTTTTATAATACAAGATTCATCATCATCAAGTGACGTGCCGGCTGGCGTAAGCGTTCATGGCTCTCCACAGATCTCGGTCTTTGGTGTTCTGGATCAACTCTGCTAATGATATTCCTCCATGCCACCATCTTAATCAGTCCAGCATAATTTCTCTTGGTCTGCCTCTGCCTCTCTTCCCCTAGATCATTCCAATTGTCACGATGTTCTCCAATGCCTCTCTTCTCATCACATGACCAAAGAAAGCTGTTTGTCTCTTTCTTATTGTTGTATACAGTGTTCTAGTTCATTAGCCTCTTTCAGGCAATCGTTGTTAGTTACTCTGGCAGTCCAAGGAATTCGCAACATTCGTCTTAAAAACCACATCTCTGTTGCTTTTAAGTTCTTCCTAATTTGTTCATTTACATTCCAAGATTCGCTGCCATACAGCAAAACTGGTTCTATATAGCATTTTATCACTCTTACATTCATTCTTACATTTCTTACATTCATTGATAGCGACTTATTGCATAAGATACCCTTAATTTTATGAAATGCGGCTTTTGCCTTCCCTATTCTGCTCTTAATCTATGTTATACATCTTCCATCCAAAGATTCAGCACCCTGTAAATTTCCATTTCTCTCACGGGTTAGTCTTAACGGTTTGAGATTGCTGCCTGCGCAAATAGAATTCGTCAAACACAGAAGTCAATGGGAAAATCACATCTGCAATGAGAACTAAATTCCAACTGATATGTTGCCGGCAAGGATAAATAAGTCTAGCGAGGTCCTCTGTGAGTGGAGTGGCAGCACAATTTAGTGATTACTGGCGTGGAGAATTATCGTCCAACGCTCAACATCTGCAGCCAAGCTACAACAATCGCTGTTGGTGATATATGACTTCTTGCGAGGGCAGCTCGTAGATTCTAGATCGAGAGAGGGTAGATGAATGGTGGGGACTCAATTTCATTGGGTAACCCTTGGGCTGGTAACGCTCCTTAATACATAATTAGCCCGCCAGTCGAAGCATTGATTCCATCCCGTAAAGAAGTGTTCAAGATGCAGTGGTAAAATTTGCCCAAAAGCATTCTTTAAGATGTGGTCATCTGCACATCAGAGAATGAGGAAGATGGGGGAGGCCTTTCAATTACCAGGACAACTCCAGGGAAGTCCTGAGCTCTAGCTTCAACTCCAGTTGAAAAGTCAAACTCCAAAAAGTACCACATGAACAACAGGTTGCAAATGTTCAGCCTGAATCCACTAATTCTGGCCTATGCAGTTGGCACTGAAGAAATAGTCTTTGATGAGAAGCCTAAAACAGGGATACTCTCCAATTTTGTAAAAGCCCAGGCTATATCTTCAAGATAAATTCAAGAAGAAACCTTAAGAGGAGAGATTACCTGGTTTTCAGCATGTCACTACTGGCTAAGAGTGGACATTAAAGGTGCACTTGGAGCAGACTATATCACAGTTATTATTAATATTGGCTGAAAGCTAAAGGAGCAGAAGTTAATAAATAGAGCAAATTCCCACAAATGGATTAGTGATAATTAGATGTGGTGATTTAGTTACATCAGAACCTGTTTGTGGGAGATAAACTGGCAGAGAAGAATGATGGGACATAATAGTTTTTAGATCTTCCTCTGCTGGAAAAGTAAAACTAATCCCAAATTATCAACTTTGCGAACAGTCTACTCACCCTTCGGAAGGACATGTTGTCACTTGCTTCGGACTAGTCAAAGTGGGGAATAGCCTGAACTGGAAAAACATTATGGGGAAACTGAAACCTGAGACATTCCCAACGCTTTCATTGGTGCTAAAAGATGGTACACGGATCAGTATAGCAGTGTCTCCCTATACTTGTGCCCGGCTATAGATTTATCATGTGTTTTCCTCATTTGACGGTTGGAAAAGTGATAGCATGATTAAAGTGTTGTGGTGTAGGATATCTTGATGGTGTAGAGATGTGAAGGAGGAGGGTTTATTTAGATTGATGTTTCTGTGGGGATATTGAGTGAGGTGTTTGGGTTTTCATAGATAATGTCACTATATTTTGCACATAAACTTATATTTGAGATGTAAATTGTTGGCAGAATATGAAGCCTGAGTCTTCACTTGACCTCATCAGACATTAATAAAAGATTAGTTGTAAGAGAACAGTTTTGAGATATATGTCCCTGTGGTTGTCTTGTCCAACTGGTGTCAAGCATCTTCATGGTGACTGTTACTCTACTGTTGTGGTTGGTTACAGAGATTGTGAAAGTCTATGTGGTTGTTGTCAAGTATCTTTCATGATGTATGACTTGTCTAACCTGTTGGTGTGATCATTCTTTGTGAATGTTTGTCCAACTGTTGTCAAGATCTTCTCATGTTGTCTTGTTCAACCAGGGTAAAATACAGTTGTTGTTGTTATGTTCACTACAATGGTACAATTGTCAATGTGATCATTTGTCCAAGTGTCTTGTGTCACTTGAAATAATATTAAAGAGATCAAACAAGAGGTTGGCGACCAGAGCACCAAAACGTCTTGCACACTTATCATTCTTCTGAAACTAATGCCTTGCAAAGTGTGTCTTACAATCCATATCCTGATCCAGGTATATGGCACTATTGTTGTTGTTGTTGTTGTTGCTGCTGCTGCTGCTGCTTCTTCTTCTTCTTCTTCTTCTTCTTCTTCTTCTTCTTCTTCTTCTTCTTCTTCTTCTTCTTCTTCTTCTTCTTCTTCTTCTTCTTCTTCTTCTTCTTCTTCTTCTTCTTCTTCTTCTTCTTCTTCTTCTTCTTCTTCTTCTTCTTCTTCTTCTTCTTCTTCTTCTTCTTCTTCTTCTTCTTCTTCGTCTTCTTCTTCTTCTTCTTCTTCTTCTTCTTCTTCTTCTTCTTCTTCTTCTTCTTCTTCTTCTTCTTCTTCTTCTTCTTCTTCTTCTTCTTCTTCTTCTTCTTCTTCTTCTTCTTCTTCTTCTTCTTCTTCTTCTTCTTCTTCTTCTTCTTCTTATTTTTTGGACGTGATTGCGTTGTGCCTGTTTACAGCAGAGCTGCGATATTGCGCCTTTAGGCCAACACATCAGACTTATGCGGGCATTTGTTGACCGGGTTAACCGTCCTGGGTGTTTCGAAGGACTTTCGACTCTCACTGTTGTGGTGTCGTCCATATCCCAGCTGGTCAAGTTAGAAAGGCCAAAGACATCCCGGTCAACCCTCTAGGGAAGGCCGGGGCAGACCATGGGCGTTCCCCGCTATTCAAGGGGGCTTCCACAGTTGCAGATCCGGCACATATTGTTCTGAGACTCGGCTCACCCGAGGAATTGCCACGTCCTGCTCATGGCTGCTTTAATTCCTCACTTCCATCTATTGGACATTTCGCTTGCCACTGGTCGCTCAAACACAAACCAGGAACGGTCAGTCTGCGGACGACATACACTCGGTAAGCTTTTGCTTCGGACTTCGGACCAAGCAATGGATTCGCTAGCCAGGCGTTCCACTTCGTGTTATTGAGACGTTTTTCCTCCTTGACTACACTCTCTATGAGTATAGGTACAGACAATTTTCAAAATCATTTCATGCGACTGGGGCATTTTTCTACCTGTAGTACTTGCTCACGAGGTAGGCTACATGTGCTGCCGGCTCAGCACCTTACATCCGTGCGCGTTCAGTGAGCGAGAAACAGCCAGGCCTTTTCATCCGAGGATCCCTCATATTCCCCAGCTGAGAGCCTTCGAACAAGTATCTGAACTAAGCATGTAGCGTGCTCAGCATCTCACCTCCATTTATCGGTAGTTGGGTATCGGCCCGGCTCTCACATCCGAGTGTTTATGGCTTAAAGGCTTCAGTCATATCCCTCAGCTGAGTGCCTTAGAATATGTGTCCTGACCAAACTTTAGCGGCATCTTGCGCCTAATTTAGACATTGATTGCTATCCTCAGTCTACCTGCAGAGCATCAGGTTGTGTCTCCCTTGGTCTTGTCCCTAACCCAAGGCTTGTCCGACATGTAGTTGTGCATCCGTCGACAATGCTCTTGGGATCTCTGGGACACGCAAGCCAGCCCCCCCCCCCCCCAACCGCGACAAGGTGTTGACACATCGGGGGGGGGGGGGGGGGGCATCGACATTTGATAGAGCAGACATTTGAAAGACGAGTCGCCGGCACGTAAGGCCATGCAATCAGCACAAAGTTATCCAGAGTCACCAGTGGGAACGTCGCGCCCCGCGAAGGGCAACGACGATTGGTTTTGAACTAATAAAAGCGCTCTTTCCGCGAGGGTCGGAGCTTGGTAAGCATGTATTAGCTCTAGAATTTCCACAGTTATCCACGTAGGATCGTATCATTTAAGGAATCTCGACTGATTTAATGAGCCATTCGCGGTTTCACCGTGAGACAGTGTGAACTTAGACATGCATGGCTTAATCTTTGAGACAAGCATATGACTACTGGCAGGATCAACCAGATATCTATCGGATTGACGGACTATTCACGCACAGGCAGGTCAAGAGTAGCATCGCCAAAGCGAGCCCTCGCGGTACAAGGTGATACATGCAAAACCACTGGACGCCTAACGACGAGCTTTCAAGCTACGCCGGCAGGACTGACCGAAAAGCTATACCAGCTTACTGACTGCAGGCCCACTACTCATCGAGAGAGAGTGGGCGCTTATCGAGACTTTATCGTACGGTCGTACAAAGAACTGAAGTCAATGAAACGAGGGCATCATCACAACACATATGGTTTAAAAGACAAAAATGGGAATATGATAAATACCAATGAGGAAATGTGTAACACATGGAAAGAATACTTTGTTGAATTACTAAATTGTGAAGCTCCAAGTTATACTTTCCACAGGAAGCAGTTTTAACGTGTAAACCAAAAATGGAAGAACATGCTTTTAAAGAAATCCTATATGTAACAACACGACTTAAAAACAATAAGGCAACTGGGGCTGATGGAATTGCTGCTGAATTTATAAAGGCAGGCGGCCATGCATTACATCTAAAGCTTTTTTTTTTTTTTTGCATATCCAGAGGTTTTAGCCGTTCCTTCTCATGAAATTACCATATATTCTATCTTATCTTGGTTGATAACCAGCCCCATTTGTTGAGCTTTTTCCTTTAAGTGAGTCAATATTTCCAATGTCTTTTGTTCGATTTCCCCTATAATATCTGTATCATCTGCATAACCAAGCAGTTTGGGTGTTCCTCCAATAGCACATTCCTCCTTTACCTTCCTTACAACTTTCTCTAGAGCCAGATTGAAAAGGAACGGCGATAGTGCATCACCCTGTTTCAAGCCAGATGTTATTTGGAAAGGGTCTGATTTCCTGCCTTTATATGTTACTATATTATAAGTATCTTCCATACATAGTCTGGTCATGTTGATTAACTTCCTTGGTGTTCCAAATTTCTGCATAGCATTCCATAGACTATTCCTATGGAAACTATCATAAGCCTTTTTAAAATCCACACAAATGTTATGGAGATTTTTTTATATTCCCAACTTTTCTCGGCCATTTGTCGTAAGATAAATATCTGATCTATTGTTGATCTGCTTTGTCTGAAACCCGCCTGGTAGTCACCTAATATGTCTTATGAATATAGTTTTAGTCTATTTAGTAATACCGCGGATAGTATCTTAAAGCTTATGGACAGGAGTGATATTCCTCTATAATTTTCACATTGGTACTTGTCTCCTTTCTTAAAGTGTTATCCAGAGACTCAGTTCGGCGTCTCACCTCAGAAATTGAGCATAAGCCTTCATTTGTGAGATAGAAAAACCTACCTGCGACACTTGAAGGCCTTAAGTACACGGATTATAAACATACACCTATGTTTCTAATTTAAACCTATACAGAGAAGAATAAAACACGCAAACAAACAGAATACAAACATATAACGTACAAACATCAATTTCGAAGTAAGGGAGATCACACTATTACAGGGGAAACAACAGATTTATATGAATTATGAGCACACAGTTGTAAATTTATCCACAAGCGGGGGACGCAGAGGTGTTTCCAAGGCACCAGGGCCGGGTTTTATACTGGCCAAGACCTATTGACGCGTCCTCGTCGAGCGTCCTGGGCAACAGGTCCCTTCGGGGTCCTGGCTGAAGTCAATAGGATCGCCGATTCCTCCGAAGTCGGAGAGTGTCTGCCTGTATGGCGAGGAACCACCAGTCTGCACACCAATAAGCCAGACATGGGACAACGGATACTCACGCAAAACTGAGGTCCTGTATGACATCACACTGATGTTGGACAACAGGATGTCTTCATCCGACATACAGGACTTTGCGTTGGAGCTCAAGCCAATGAACACAAGCAAGCAAGCAATCCACAAGCGGAAGCCAGACAGGTAGAGATCAGCAGACACAGAACTTGTATAAGAAGTTGAAGTAACATTTCACGGGAGCCATGAATAACATATTCATGATTTGTTTCCGAAAAGGAACGAATTGTTTCGGTACATCAATTTTGGATGTTTTGAGAGGTAGTGCATGTTATGACTTAGCCATAATTGTAAGACAAACTGACCTTGGTTCGATACAGCTTCCAGTAGTGCAATGTAAAGAGGAGTAGTGACTCTTGGCAACATTACAAGTATGTTACACTGATCATAGACCAGTGGGTAAATACGTCAACTTGGTTTCATACCCATATGAGTCAGATTGGTACCGAAGTAGAGTGTTGATGAACTCCTACAACACACTGACAAATTAGTTCCGACTAATTTTTTATATGCTGATACGACATTGTGTCACACCCATTGGGATGAATTTCGTGACACAATACCGGGGGGGGGGGGGGGGGGCATGAGAGAATGTCAGAGTGTTGAGGACGTACATACAGGACATAGAGAGGACAAGGGACAGAATAGAGATAATGACATATAGGACATAGATAAGGACATCTACAGTATAGCAGATAGAGTAGAGACAGAACACAAGTCAGGACATAGAATGGTCATAAGACAGGACATCTACAGGACAGTAGATAAACAGGACGACAGACTTAGGTGGGGACACAGACTGTGTCATAACAGGACACCTGGCAGGTACCAAACCTGAGGATAGGAGGGGGGTGGGCAACGCCAGTTCACGGGATACCACCTGAAACGGAACTAGACGTTAGTACGAACCCAGCTTAGTCACGGAACGGACTTGCATGTACTATACTGGTAGGACCAGCGGGTTGACGGTAGACAGCACGGGGTTTTACGGACAGCACGGGGTCTAGGGCGACAAGGCCAGCCAACCGGTTGGGAACCGTCAGACGGGACCAGACAGTTTTCAGAGAAGGCGACTTGTGTATTTCCGAGTGCAAATGCTTAGTTTGCGAGAGCGCTAGTTGAAAGATAGCGAGTGTAGAGTTTGAGCAATTGACTTGTGTGGATAATCGTATATAAGGCTGGCATTTGTATATTTGTTAAGGCAGCCACCGCCTGTGTATACTCTGTAACTATATCAGGTTCGCCTGAAATAAATAAGGAATGTACCATCTGCACAACTGATGTTTCTTTGGGTGCGGATGAAGAAGCGAGAGTGCCTGTGTGTGATACAAGATGTTGACAGTGAGCCGGTCGCTCAGAAAGCAATGGCAAACTACTTAGCGTAATCTTGCGAAGACATCAACAATCAGCTGAAAGATGCTGGTGTTGACTGCAATGTCCTGTAAAGGATATGCGAATAAAAAAAAACGCCGTAATTAGAAATAATAAGTTGCCATTGATATTTCCTGCTCTGTGACTGTATAGACACGTGGTTTTAAAGCAGATTTTTGAAAACATCGTAATGAAGATATCGTAAAAGAAGTTAATTAATAAAGAAAAATAGTTACTCGAATCAGAAGAAGAAAGTCCGAATTATTTGGCGAGCACAACGAGAAGGTGAAATTTAGAGCGGATGGTGATAGTCGAGAGACAATGGTTGCGGTCATCTGGCCAGTATGGTCACTGCCATAGAGGAAAGTAACGGCAAACTACCTCTTTAAAAGTGCCTAGTACATTATGATTCGCCTAAAAAAACCTCTGATGGCTGCAGAAATGTGGTTTCTGAGGAAAATGCAAAGAATACCATGGACAGATAGAAAAAAACCAATGACTGAGTACTACAGGAGACAAATGGAACTCGTAAATTGATTAGAGAAATTAGACGTAGACAGTCAAAATTTTTTGGACATGTTATGAGAAGAAATGGATTGGAGAACTTAGTGACAACTGGCAAGATCGAAGGGAACAGACCAAGAGGAAGACCGAGAGGAAAATACCTGGATGGCTTGGCCACATGGCATGGACGAGACATGAACACTGAGCTGATCCACGACTCTGGTGATCAAGTGAAATGGCGAGTCATGACCGCCCACGCATTCCGGCATGGCACATGATTGATTGATTGGTGATAGTGAGAACGGTGGGCTGGAAGAGAAGCAGGAGGAGGTCGACAGAAAAAATGATGGACATTCTGACGTCATAGCGCGAAGGATTATCGGTATCAGCATTACTGACATCACTTGTGACAGCAGACTGTGGAGAGACATGATCACTATCGCACACGTCAATGACTATAAGGGAAAAAATCCTGCATTGGATATACACAATGAAGTTGGTGTTTGTACTGCTTGTCATAAACTATTGTGGCTTACAATTAGTCTCTCTCTCTCTCTCTCTCTCTCTCTCTCTCTCTCTCTCTCTCTCTATATATATATATATATATATATATATATATATATATATATATATATATATATATATATATATATATATACTCTAGCTGACCCGGCCCGGCTTCGCCCAGGCCCTGGAGGGGATCTATCTATCTATCAGTCTGTCTGTCTGCTTGTTTGTCTGTCTGTCTGGCTGACCCGGCCCGGCTTCACCCAGTCCCTGGTGGGGAGCATCTCATTTAATTCATATAAGTAGTCATATAAGCTCTCCCGTTCCCGACTATCTGTCTGTCTGTCTATCTGTCTGTCTGTCTGTCTGACCCGGCTTCACCCAGTCCCTGGTGGGGAGCATCTCATTTAATTCATATACGTAGTCATATAACCTCTCCCGTTCCCGACTATCTGTTTGTCTGTCTATCTGTCTGTCTGTCTGTCCCGGCCCGGCTTCACCCAGTCCCTGGTGGGGAGCATCTCATTTAATTCATATACGTAGTCATATAAGCTCTCCCGTTCCCGACTGTCTGTTTATCTGTCTGTCTGTCTGACCCGGCCCGGCTTCACCCAGTCCCTGGTGGGGAGCATCTCATTTAATTCATTCATATAAGTAGTCAAATAAGCTTCCGTTCCCGACTATCTGTCTGTCTGTCTATCTATCTGACCCGGCGTGGTTTCGCCGGTAAACAGTAACTTAAAAGAATGTCCTTCCACACACCATTCATTATTTTTTAATGAAAACTGTTTTTAATCACCGACATGACAGTTGATAAGTTCTGTAAGCAGAGAAAGATGGGTTACAATGTTATGCATTATGCATAATTTTTATGCAAACTTTGAAAATGCCTTAAAGATTATATCATTATTTATTATAACTCATATGCCTGAAAATAACTATAGACAAAGAGTTTAACAATAGTGCAAGTAAGTCCACCAATATGACTATAAAGTATATAGAAATGTTATTAAAAGTTATGCCCCTTGAAATAACTTTTCTAGAGTGAAGTCCCCCTGCTATATAGACATTATAGAATGAAAATGAAAAAGTAAATGTTATTAAATAAGTAGAAGATTTTACACTAAGAAACTATTATAGTCGGTTGCACAGGAATGAAAGGAAGACGTGTAGAAAATTTCATCTCAATCGGATGTACCGTTATCGAACACATCCAATACATAGCTAGCTGACCACAAACACACAAACAAAGCCACATACACTCTGTTTTATATATATATATATATATATATATATATATATATATATATATATATATATATATATATATATATATATATATGCAAACTGCTGAGCATAATCTTGCCAAGAAATCAACAATCAGCTGAAAGATGTTGATGTTGACAGCGATGTCTTCTAAAGGATATGCGAAAAAACAACACACACGCATATATATATATATATATATATATATATATATATATATATATATATATATATATATATATATATATATATATATATATATATAATGTGCTATCTCGTAACACCAAAATCACAATATACAAAACACTGATCAGGCCAGTTGTGCTGTATGGCTCTGAAACCTGGAGTACAACGAAAGGAGACGAAGCCTTGCTACAAACCTTTGAGAACAAAATTTTAAGACGCATCTTTGGTCCCATTAGGGATACACAAAGTCGAGAGTGGAAAAGAAGAAGTAACAAAGACATTTATGATCTGTTTAAGTCTCCGCTAATAATCACTGGTATCATGAAGGCTAATAGATTACAATGGCTGAGGCATATAGAAAGAATGGAAAAAAATAGGGAAACAAAACTAGCTTACACTCAGGATATAAATGACCGTAGACCCAGACGGTAGACCAAGAAGACGGTGGAGAGATAATACATATACAGACCTACAAGCACTTGGAATCAATGACTGGAAAGAGAAGGTCCACCAGAGAAACGAATGGAGACGGATTGTATCTGCAGCAAAGAACCTCAATGGCTCGGGACGCTGAAGAAGAAGAAGAATATACATAACAAAGTAAAACCTCGGTTTTCGTTGCCTTCGGTTTTCGTCGATTTCAGTTTTTATCGATCATTTCCTAGAAAAATGTGTTTCTGTTTTCGTCAGTTGCTTCGTATTTCATCAACGTGCGCGAGGGAACTCGCTACTATTTTTGCGAAAGCAAAGGGACCCATGCGTTCTTCTGTTCAGTTTGGCGTTGTTTCTCGTTCTGTGATCATAACTTGCTAATCAGTTAACCATTTCTTGTTAGCTCGGTCATGGGACCAAAGACAGTTTCCAGAGCCAGAAGACCTTCGAAGAAGAAGGCCGGAAAGAAGACCGAGTTGAAGAATGAAATGCTTGAAAAATACGAGAGCGGCATTAAGATTGCTGAAATCGGCCGCTTGCACGGGAAGTCGCCATCCACGACAAGTTATATTCCAGCCAAAAGGGAAGGAATAGTGGAGGTTAATTTAGCGAAATTCATGAATGTGCATTTGTGCAATGTGAACAGTATGGTATTCGATTTAATAATGAAGGACGGTTAATTTTAAAGATGGAGGTTCGAAATGTTCTTAAACATATGAAAATTAGCAGATAACATCACAACAGAAATGAATAAAGCTTTAGAATAATATGGAATAGATCAAGTCACGAGACTGCATAACTCATTATATGATACCGGATATATACCTTCTGAATTATGTAATTCTGAATGTATTGCAATCCCAAAGAAATCAGGAACCTTGGAATGTGATCAAACATAGAACAATTAGTATAATGAGTCACATCACAAAGATTTTCCTGCAAATTATCATGCAAAGAGTGAGGAAGAAAATGCAACGTGAAAAAGGGGAAGAAAAATGTGGGTTTGTAGAAGGAAAGGGTACAGTAAATGCTGTGTATATGCTGCGAACAGTTATTGAACGTTCTATAGAAGTAAACAAGGATATACATCTTTGCTTTATTGACTACACAAAGGCTTTCGATAGAGTAAGACATGTCAACATGGTAGATATGCTTGCAGATCTACAAATTGATGGGAAAGACATTAGACTTATAAAAAACATATATTGGAAACAACAAGCTGCCATAAGGATTGATAATGAAGTGGGACAATATCAGCCTATTAAGAGAGGTGTTAGGCAGGGATGTGTAATGTCTCCAGATCTTTTTTTCCCTATACAGTGAAAATATTTTCAGAAATGTAGAAGATATAAATGGAATCAGCATTGGAGGACGAAACATCAATAACATTAGATATGCAGATGATACAGTATTGATTGCAGACAATGAGCAGGATCTGCAACAATTAGTAGATGCGGTTGTTGCACACAGTGAACAACTGGGATTAGAATTAAATTGTAAAAAGACACAGATTATGGTCGTCACTAGGAAGAAAGAAATACCACAATGTAATATACAAGTAAATGGGAATATTCTTCAACAAGTGAATCGGTACAATTATCTCGGAACAGTCATAACATCTGATGGGAGATGCCTTGTAGAGATTAGAACAAGAATCGCCATGGCGAAAGTAGCCTTTAGCAAGATGAAAAACATACTGACCAATAAAAAGATGTCAATTGAAACGAGAAAAAGAGTGTTGAGGTGCTACATAGAGCCTGTTCTTTTGTATGGATGTGAAACTTGGACAATGAGCAGTCAAGATGGAAAACATATGATGGCTGCAGAAATGTGGTTTCTGAGGAAAATGCAAAGAATACCATGGACAGACAGATAAACCAATGACCAAGTACTACAGGAGACAAATGAAAATCGTAAATTGATTAGAGAAATTAGACGTAGACAGTCAAACATTTTTGGACATGTTATGAGAAGAAATGGATTGGAGAACTTAGTGACAACTGGCAAGATCGAAGGGAACAGACCAAGGGGAAGACCGAGAAGTAAATACATGGATGGCTTGGCTACATGGCATGGTCGAGAAAGAAACATTGAGCTGATCCACGACTCTGGGGATCGAGTGAAATGGCGAGTCATGACCGCCAACGCTTTCCGGCATGGCACATGATTGATTTATTGATTGATGAATGTGCAAACGAAACAGAGATTGCAAACAATTGAAGATGTCTAACAGTTATTATTAATTTGGATCAATCAAAAACAGTTTGATGGCGATTCTGTTTCGGAAGCAATCATATGGGAAAAAAACCAGACTGTTGTACGCCGATCTCATTAATAAAATGCTTGGGACGAGTGCTAGTGTACTTAATGATGTATAGGCCAGCAGAGAATGGTTTGAAAACATCAAGAGGCGCACTGGCATACACAGTGTTACTAAGCACGGCGAAGGTGCGAGTTCGGATAAATCTGGGGCAGAAAAATAGTATTAAACACTATATTTATTCACTATAAAATGTGCTTTTGGTATGTACGCGGGCGAGCCAATAAGTAAGTCACACAGCTCTGTGGAATGGCAGGTAAATGTAGTTGGTGTTTTCTACAGGTGTCATTAGGTGACAGCAACCTCGAACTATATATTCCTGTTTTTCAGGTGGCGCTAGGTGTCTCTTGCGCATGCGCAGCGCATAAAATAATGGCGACAGTACTTACGGCATGTAATACCAGAGAGCAGCATGCAACTGTGCGTTTTCTGTGGGCAAAAGGACTTGCCTGCAAAGGACATTCATAAGGCAATGCTTCCTGTTTTTGCTGACAAATGTTTGTTTCGTAAAGTGGTGCATAGTTGGGTAGAAAACTTTTATCAAGGACGCTCTAAAATTGCTGATGAAATCTGATATGGTCGTCCTGTTGAGATTGCAACAGAAGCATCCGTGCAGCGGGTGAAGGAGATGATTAGAGGTGACAGGCGAGTAACGATATATGCAATTCATGATGCAATTCAAAGAAAACGTCCAGAACTGCTGACTAGAGGAGTGTTGCTGCTTGATGACAATGCCAGACCACATACGGCTCGATTAACTCAGGAGAAAATTAACCAACTAAGGTGGGAAGTTCTGTAACATTCACCTTACAGCCACGACTTAGCCCCTAGCGATTTCCACCTTTTTGGTCCACTGAAAACCCACCTTGGCGGGAGACATTTCGCGAATGACGCTGAAGTTGAATGTGATGTGAAAACGTGGTTTAGAAAACAGAGCACGCAATTCTATGCAGCCTGTTTGGGAGGACTGATAAAACGATGGGATAAGTGCATCAATGTTGGTGGAAATTATGTTAAGAAATAAAGGGACAATGTAGGTATACAAATAAACTTGTTTCAAAGTGTATTTAGTTATTTGTTTACAGCCATTTGTGACTTACTTATTGACTTTCCCTCGTATTTTGGCGTTCTAAAACAAATTAATTGGATTTACATTTATATATATGGAAATAATTGCTACGGTTTCGTCGGTTTAGGTTATCGCCGATTGTTTTCGTACGGATTATTGCCGAAAACCGAAGCAACCACGACTGCAAGCTGCAAGACAGAAGAACCACTGCAGGAGATCCTCCTCCTAGAACGTCAAGCATTCTTTGCCCAGATTGTCAAAGAACATTTCGAACCAAAATAGGCCTTACCAGCCATCTTTGAACTCATGGCTCCATACTTTAAACCCCACTGGATGAAATGAATGGATGATCACCATCATTCTTGATGGACAAACAACACACACACATACACACACACACAAACACACACACACAAACACACACACACACACACACACACACACACACACACATATATATATATATATATATATATATATATATATATATATTTTCTTCTTCAGCATTCCGAGCCATTGAGGTTCTTTGCTGCAGATACAAGCCGTCTCCATTCGTCTCCCTGGTTGACCTTCTCTTGCCAGTCGTTGATTCCAAGCGCTTGTAGGTCTGTATGTATATTATCTCTCCACCGTCTTCTTGGTCTACCTCGGGGTCTACGGTCATTTATTTCCTGTATGTAAGCGAGTTTTGTTTCCTTATTATCTTCCATTCTTTCTATATGCCCCAGCCATTGTAGTCTATTAGCCTTCATGATACCAGTGATTAGCGGGGACTTAAACAGATCATAAATGTCTTTGTTGCTGCTTCTTTTCCACTCTTCACTTTGTGTATCCCTAACGGGCCCAAAGATGCGTCTTAAGACTTTGTTCTCAAAGGTTTGTAACAAGGCTTCGTCTCCTTTAGGTGTACTCCAGGTTTCAGGGTCATACAGCACAACTGGTCTGATCAGTGTTTTGTATATTGTGATCTTGGTGTTACGAGATAGCGCATTTGATTTTAGCAGATGTTGTAGTGCATAGTATATCTTATTTCCAGAGTTGATTCTAGCTTGTATTTCTTCCCTTATTATGTTGGAGCAGTTGAAGATTGTACCCAGGTATTTGTATGTTTCCGTTCTTTTAATGGTCATATTATCTATTTGTATGTGGCCAGAGTTTTTAGCCGTTCCTTCTCTTGAAATTACCATATATTCTGTCTTATCTTGGTTGATAACCAGCCCCATTTGTTGAGCTTTTTCCTTTAAGTGAGTCAATATTTCCAATGTCTTTTGTTCATTTTCCCCTATAATATCTATATCATCTGCATAACCAAGCAGTCTGGATGTTCCTCCAATAGCACATTCCTCCTTTACCTTCCTTACAACTTTCTCTAGAGCCAGATTGAAAAGGAGCGGCGATAGTGCATCACCCTGTTTCAAGCCAGATGTTATTTGGAAAGGGTCTGATTTCCTGCCTTTATATGTTACTATATTATAAGTATCTTCCATGCATAGTCTGGTCATGTTGATTAACTTCCTTGGTATTCCAAATTCCTGCATAGCATTCCATAGACTATTCCTATGGACACTATCATAAGCCTTTTTAAAATCCACAAAAATGTTATGGAGATCTCTTTTATATTCCCAATTTTTCTCGGCTATTTGTCGTAAGATAAATATCTGATCTATTGTTGATCTGTTTTTGTCTAAAACCCGCCTGTAAGTCACCTAATATGTATTCTGATATGGTTTTAGTCTATTTAGTAATACTGCGGATATTATCTTATAGCTTGTGGACAGTAGTAATATTCCCTCTATAATTTTCACATAGGAACTTGTCTCCTTTCTTAAAGATAGGTATCAATAATGACTCTTTCCAGTCATGGGGTAATTCTTCTGTCCTCTAGATTTTTATTATTAGTTTGTATAGATTTAGATGTAATGCATGGCCACCTACCTTTATAATTTCAGCAGCAATTCCATCAGCCCCAGTTGCCTTATTGTTTTTAAGTCGTGTGATTACATATAGGATTTCTTCAAAAACATGTTCTTCAATTTGTGGTTCACACGTTAGAACCTCTTCCTGTGGGAAAGTATTACTTGGAGCTTTAAAATTTAGTAATTCAACAAAGTATTCTTTCCATGTGTTTCACATTTCCTCATTGGTATTTATCAAGAAACAAATGAAGATCGTAAACTTATTAGAGTCATTAGACGTAGACAGTCAACATTTTTGGGGCATGTTATGAGAAGAAATGAATTGGAGAACTTGGTGACAACTGGCAAGATCGAAGGGAAGAGACCAAGGGGAAGACCTAGAAGCAAATACCTGGATGGCTTAACCATAGACTCTGGTGATCGTGTGAGATGGCGGAACATGACCACCCACGCTTACCGGCATGGCACATGATGGATGGATGGATTTATCATATTCCCATTTCTATCTTTTAAACCATATGTGTTGTGTTGGTGCCCTCGTTTAATTGACTTCAGTTCTTTAAAAAAAACCTTCTTGATTCGTTTTTCTGGTGATTGGTTTCCATATCTTTGATTATATTGCTCATATATTCTCGCTTCTGCTGCCGAACTATTTTTGTAGCCTCTTTACATTCAGTTCTATATTGCTCTTCATTTTGGATGTTGTTGATGTCATTTAGCCATAACTGTCTGGCATTCTTTTTCCTAATGACTGCTTCTTCACATTTTTGATTGAACCATCTGTTCTTTCTATGCGTGGTTAACACACCGAGACATTGTTCTGCGGTAGTTTGAATTGTATTCTTGATGTTCAACCAAGTTTGGTCAACGCTTTCCTCCAATGGGTTTTGTAGAATTTCAAGTTTACATTTTATTTCATCTGAAAATTTCTCTTTGATTGTAATTTCTTGTAGTTTTTCTCTGTTATATGTTGGGTGTAACCTTTGTAGTTTAGCATAGAAAGCTCTCTTAAGTTTTATTTAAAATTTTGCCCCAACGAGGAAGTGGTTGCTGTGGCACTATAGCTTCTAACTTGTTGTATGTTTGATGCATTTTTGTTGTTAATTAAAATGTGATCTGTTTGATTATACGTTCTCTTGTCACATGATTTCCAAGTTTGTGTATGTATATCCTTTCTTTGCAGTCTGGTACTGCTGATCTGCAGTCCTTTGGCTTCTGCTAGGTTGTTGACTCTCCATCCAATGTCATTTGAAGTTGTATGTAGGCTTTCCATATCCGCAACTTTTATATGAGTTTGCTCTCTAACTATTTTTGCGTTGAAGTCTCCCAGCACAATCAGGATGTACTGTTTGGGGGTTTCTTCTATGACCACATTAATCATCGTTATATTTTTCCATTTACCTTTTATATTTACTAATCCTGTCATTAACAGCTTTAAAGTTTAGAACATTCTCCCATAACTCTTTTTTGATGACAAATCTTGTTCCCGTCTTTTTGGGTGTTTCCTCCATATATTATAATCATTCCATTTTTGCTCTAAAGTACCCACTCCTGGCCACCTTATTTCTTGAATTGCTGTTATATCCATTTGATATTCAACCAGCTCCCAGGTTAGTTTTTCGGCCGCTTCAGCTTGATATAGTGTTCGTACATTCCATGTTCCAAATCTCAAAAGTCCTTTAATGTTCCAAGGTCGTTGTCGAAATAATTCAGTCCGAATTCGAGGCTCATGTATCTGTTTCGTAACAAAATAGATTTTACAAAGGTGGGGATGTTAACCCCACGCTTCAACCCCCAACCTGGAGGACCAGGGTGTTTCTCTTTGTCTGTTCTCTACCCTTTGACCTGTCCGGCTTGGGAGGCCCTGCTGGTAACTACGCTACCGCCGGCATAGCTCTCAGGGTCATTGAGAAACTCAAGCTCCGCCACCACGACTAGGTGTTTATGTATATGTCATCAAAAAAGAGTTATGGGAGAATGTTCTAAACTTTAAAGCTGTTAATGACAGGATTAGTAAATTACGAATAAAAGGTAAATGGAAAAATATAACGATGATTAATGTACATGCACCCACCGAAGAGAAAGAAGACGATATTAAAGAAGACTTTTATAATGATCTGGAAGATGTCATAGAAGAAACCCCCAAACAGTACATCCTGATTGTGCTGGGAGACTTCAACGCAAAAATAGGTAGAGAGCAAACTCATATAAAAGTTGCGGATATGGAAAGCCTACATACAACTTCAAATGACATTGGATGGAGAGTCATCAACCTAGCAGAAGCCAAAGGACTGCAGATCAGCAGTACCAGACTGCAAAGATATATATATATATATATATATATATATATATATATATATATATATATATATATATATATATATATATATATATATTATATATATATATATATATATATATATATATATAAACCTGACATTCTAATAATAATCCATTATCACTTAATTAATTTGAAGAAACACTCACATTTTACACACACACATTCATTGTCGGTTATTGTGTACATCCTCACAAATAACACACAAACACATCGCATACACACTAACAGTAACATACACTTCCTCGCAAAACACACAAATACACACTCCCTCGCATACGCTGCGTGCATGCACACATACACACACAAACATATACACATACATACGCGAACATACACAAACACATACTCACGCACATACACAGATATACACCCGCATATACACACACCTGCACATCCACACCCATTCACACATGCTTACACACATACGCACATGTACACATGTACATAATACACACACATGCAAACATACTCACACATACACACGCAAGAGATAGAGAGAGAGAGAGAGAGAGAGAGAGAGAGAGAGAGAGAGGAGGGAGGGAGGGAGGGAGGGAGGGAGTGTCGTAATAAGTGTCGTCCCTATGGTGAGGGGAATCAACACCCACATTCTTTTAACCCCATATCATTATCTTGAGGATCTCCTGGATCTCTGTCCACAACACCCCATCAGTCCTTGGGTCACACTCTCTCTCTCTCTCTCTCTCTCTCTCTCTCTCTCTCTCTCTCTCTCTCTCTCTCTCTCTCTCTCTCTCTCTCTCTTACCACTGGACCATGCCCCTCTCATTCTTTTCCAAAAACACACTACAAAACTCTAGCGTCTAATAAAATGACACATTAATTTAATAAAGAAAAGTGTCAGGTATGTGCAAAGTGTATGTGTAGAATGTCTGTCGTATAATCTAGTGTATATGCAGAATCAGCTCAGGATCAAAGTCTGCTTCATCACAGTACTGGCCACACAACAGCACCATAGATCAAGTACAGAAGGACCTCACCAAATGATGCATCTCTCCGGCCAGATGTCGACTTCCCATAGTGGATCTTGGATAGTCCAGATGCCTGGTCACCAATAGTGGATATAGTCCAATACTGACCATGAATCTGACACACACAGCGTAACTAATATGTCACTAAAAGTTCTGTGTTCTGATAACACTTGTACAGTAAAATAATGTTTACTGTCAATTTGAAACTAAATGTTAGTAGTTAATGTCTCACTGGAATTCACCAATTGGAAAACACAATGTTAATTTTCAAGTTCTCTATATAATTACCATTGTTCCTGTTACTGGTGGTATTGTAAGTCTCTTCACTCCACTATGATGAGAACTACCAGTGAGGAATCATTCTTAGATGATCATCGGTTCCCGCTTAGCAGATGCAAGGTTCTTGCAGATCCTATGGATTATGGGCCCAGTGCAAAAGCCCACTGAGTAAAAACTTCCTTCAATGATCGAGCCATAATCATCTTCTATGACTTTTCTGCTAGCTTTTTTGGAAAACATAGTGGAACCTATTGAAGAGAGAACACATCTGTTGAGAGCCGATTCCGACCTTTATTAGGTGAGTGTAGGCCGACGGCCGCACTCAGATATATAACAGAGAACTAAACTCTGTCACGAGGCAGAGGAGCTCATCACATCGGTCTGAGTCATGGTAAGACAAGGAAAGACTAAAGGAAAAGTGCAGACACTCAGTAGATACCCTACTGGAAGATCCTACCACTTTACATATCCTCCATTCCCCCAACCATCCTCAATCTCCCTAAATATCATCCCACTACATTGTTCTTAACTCACTGAGTTAATTGATATCTCACACTAGCTAGTTTAAGCAACGCGATAGCCTACTGCTGCCGACGCTCTTATAATACGTTCTCATAACGCACATTACCACTCTAGTCTCCTAAGAATCATCTAATTTGGGTTTATTTACTTAAATACCATATATTTATTCCTGCTAGAAATCGAGACTACTAAATCACACAATGGATAAATGTCCGCCGATGTAATCAACATAAGACACTGTAGTCTCTCTCCATAATCACACCCGGAATATCACACACGTCCTTGTTGCTTCACAACATTTGGTCGACTCCCGCCAAAGTTGTTTGTCCAGACTGTTGTAATACTGTGTCTGAATGACGTCACAAATCTGACTAGACACTAGGCGTCGAGAAGATATTTTTTCTATTTCCTTTTCTGGCTCGATGTAAACAACTGGCCAGCTGTCCCGCTTTAATCTGGGGAATTGTCCCGGTACTTCAAAAAGTCTTGCCGTCCAGTGATCTGGAGACCTGTTTCCTCCACAACAAAAGATCTTGCCGACTCCCATCAGGACAGTCTGTCTCCAACATCAAAGGATGGCTGCCGTCTGTAGACGAATGGCGCGACAGTCTTTCGTCGATCGACAACTCTAAGAATTTCCACGACAGGGAAAGGGGGGAGAGGGGAGAGACAACGGGAGGAAGTTCTTGACAATCATGTGTTATGGCATGGAAAGGAGTCAACACACGAATTGATCCATGCAGTTGGGGATGGTTGAATATGGAGAAGCATGAATCCCTCATCAGTCTGCAAGGTACTTGATGATAGTAGTTGACGTATGTATACGGGAAAATTGAATAGCTTATAGTTAACCTTAAAATATAAAACTATTCATCATTACATTTCCCTGACTACCGCAAGTTGCACATGTATAATTTCCCTGCCTGTGTTTAGTTTCCGAGGTAGAGTTTATAATCTGTATTAACAATCAGCATAATACAGGCAATTCAGTATGACAATCAACACTAATTGGAGTCGTCCTAGTCTAGTGGATTGGGCAACCGCTCAGGTAAGAACTAATTGCTGTGGTTAGTTTTATATATAACAGTTGAAAGGATTTAAAGGCAAGTGGCTCAACTTCATTCCACCGGGTTATGTGCATATGGTTCGGTCTCTTTCTGCAGAGCGATCTGCTGAAAACGTCGCACAAAGCACGAACTTCGCGACCCCAACGACGACCGACCAGTTACCGAGGAAACTGCAGTCGTGAACCGAATTACGGAATCAGTAATTGAACCCACAACTTTAGAGAACGAGGCAGGTAGCTTAACCACTTGGCCATATAGAAAGTGTACCTAAAACTTCAGTAGCTTGATAGAGTGAGACAGAGATTCAACGTGTTATTTATACCGTTTTAGTTGAATAAACTATGTGTGTGGTTGTACAAACCTCCGTGTTAAAAATTAGTAGTATATCTTGTTGGTTCAGAATATCATTTGAGGCTCCGCTTCACCTCCGATGATCCACTTCTTGGTCTATATAAATTAATTCTGCTGCCGTCACTTTTAGGAACCTCACTTTGGAAAAAAGAACCTCAAGGGCAGACAACTGCTGCCGGTGTTTATTAACTATGGTCTTACATAAAAAAATTAAAGATTGTGGTTACTATTGTTTTAGTAAGCTCTTTATTTGTTCATATCTCGCGGGTTATTTTTAAAATCTGAAAAATAAAGATGGCCGTTATTATTGTTTGTAGTGATCGAGGGTGTAACTGTGTCTAGTTGGTGTCGACCTTAGGTGCCGTCGTTGGAGTTAAAAAGTTCGGATTCCGATAACTGTTTGGTGGTTTGTGGGTAGGTAATGTGGTAGTGGTCGAGTGTATAACTATGGGAAGTTGGTGTCTACCCTAGGCGTGGTGATGTAGAAGTATTATGATAAAATCTCGATAACTGTCTGGTAGTCGAGAGTGTATCTGTGTCTAGTTGGTGTCGACCCAAGGCACCGTCATGTGCAGGTGACAGTTTCGAATCCCGATAACTATGTGGTGGTCAAGTGGTAGTGTAGTTTGGTCGCGTGTGTAACTGTGGGAAGTTAGTGTCGACCCTAGACTACTTTACATGGAGGTGACAAGTTCAAATCCAGATCGATAACTTAGTACTTCCAGTCTATGTCGGTAAGGCACGGGGCTGTTCGGAGCAAATTTTGATGTTTGTAACAGGATTGATGGCTATTTGTTTGTTTGTGTTTTGTTTATTTGTTTGTTTGTTTGTTGGTTGGACGGTTTGTTTAGGTTGCACTTATTCGCGATACCGTCTTCTGTCTTCATTCGTCTCAATCAGGGTAATTAACAGATAAAAGTCGCTTAAAAGTCATTGCACCGGGTTTTATCTCTTATGACTCGGAAAGCGTCACACAAAGCACAAACTCCGTAGCTCTAGCGACGACCCACCGGAGCCTCCAAAAATTTTCACTCGTGAACAGAAGGATGCGGTCCGGAATCGAACCCACATCTTTTGGAGCCCAAGTCAAACGGCTTGACCACTTTGCCAAGGAGACTCCAATATTTATGTTTATATTTTATTTTAATTATGTCATTCATTTTATTATTGGTCTCTAATTCCTATTATAAACTAATTATATTATATTATTAAAATATTATAATATTATAATCCAATCTAATTATTCTCATTACATATCAATTATTATTTATTTATTTATTTTTTTTTTTTTTTTAATTTAAATTTTATTTTTAAATTAACAGATTAAAGCGCTAAGTAAAGACTTCATTTATTACAATCTTCTAAGCATTTATTCCAGTGACTTTCTCTACATATGCCTCGTAGCTTTGGATCTTAGTTGTGGTCTACTTCTTGGATCTTCTCCCCGAAGATCTTCCATACGAAACATGTTGATGGATGCAGTTGGTATCCCTCTTCTAATATCTCCCGGCCATCGCAGTGTTCTGTTACCAGCAACATAGTAAGCAAGCTTCCCGTATAGCTAATTGGCGAGTATGTTTTCTATTTTGCAAATGGCTGAACTCTTTCCTGTCTAAATTGTCATGAACGTTATGCCTTCTGTCGTTCGTAGCGAATTATGGATGTTATGATCACGCTGTTGAGTTTCTCGTGTACTTACAGTGATAAAGATATAACATACACATGTAAACTGATTAAGTGACATAGGATGATTAATCGTCTTAAGCTACTTCCCGTATCTTCCATGAGGGCACTCTTCCGAATTGCGGTCCCAAATAGATCCGCAGTGAATAGGTCAGGGGTAAGGGTTAGGGTCAGTGTTTAGTTAACAACTAACCCTAACCCTTAACCCCTGACCTATTCACTGCGGAACTATTTGGGACCGGAATTCGGAAGAGTGCCTCCATGAGCGTATATACCGCCAAAATGTTGTCATTGCAGTATAATACAACATGTCTTAAACCATATTAACAACTTTGAAGTCATAACTGTGACACATCCCTACTTCTATTTTTCGTCATCCATATCTGTTTGGTCTAAACCATAATTTTTGTTTAGCACTGAATCTGTTATTGTAACAAACAAATGAATAAAGAAAACATTTTCATTCCACGAGGTGTATTGAGTGTGTGTGCTACCCCATATTTAGACTCTTTTTTCACTCCACGAGGCGTGTTGAAATTATGTGCTACCCCATACTTAGACCAATCTGCACTGGATGGGTGATGCAGTCAATATCACGTCAGGTGACTTCATTTCCCTGAGGATTTCCCCGTACCAATTATCAGGCTGGGTAAATGTGGGCACCTAGGTACATTTAAAGCCAACATCAACATTGAAGAGGGTTCGATCATATAACCATATGACAAACAGGCAAGCGTGCTAGCCACTGCGCTACAGTGGCTTTCTCTGGTTAAGGTAATAAAATAGATATCTTACTGACACAAGAACAGTTTTAATTTCCTCCGGATGTTTTCCAAAATGATCAGTCTGTCTTAACAGCAGGTCTAAAACTATGTGGTTAGATATATCTTCATCGCAGGTGTGTGAGAGCAATGTACACTTCATGAAAATAGTTGCCTACAACAGCAATAGAACAGAGACAATTGTCATAGGAGTAAATTGTTGTGATAAGTTTACTATTATTATAGGCCCATGCCATAAGCGTGGCCGATCATGGTTCGCCATCTTACATTACCAGTATCCAGTCTGCTCCAGACCAGATACAGGAAGAAGAAGAATAAATACAGTAAGCTGTAGGAATCCAAACATTAGTTTCAGTGTTAAAATAACACAACAAACATTACCAGGTTTCTAACGTGTTGTAATCAATTGCTAAGCTAATTATACAACTTGCATGAATGTACAACATCAACATTTATCAGCAGATCTTGGCAGTGGGCGGATTATTAAAATGCATGAGCAAGTGGTTCTCACAACTATCTGGCTAGAAATATATATACACAATATAAAGAAATAATTAACGGAAATGTAAAGCTATTGGGGGGGGGGGGGGGGGGCATACATACATATATATATATATATATATATATATATATATATATATATATATATATATATATATATATATATATATATATATATATATATATATATATAGCGGGTAGCGGGGAAGGGGTACCCCCTATCAAAGGAGACGTAAGGTGCCTCCTTCCCTCCGCTAGCCTACGGGATACCCTTGGAGTACCCGTTTAGGCCCCCCCCCCCCACAACAGGGTAACGTGAAGCCACGTAAGCAGGTGGTGGATTTGACTTGGACGCAGCCGAAAGATAGTTGTTGGTTATGGTTTCAAGTCAATGGCGGTGGGCAGAGGATCTCTCAGTAAAGACAATGGCTACGGTCATCCGATCAGTATGGTCACTGCCAGGAAGGAAGAATGGTAGACTTCCCTCCTTATTGACTCCCGGGCAGAGGAGGCTCGTCAGCCTTGGTTGGTATCTCTTCTAAGAGAGGGAATTCTAAATCTCAAACCTCCGCTGCCTTGCGGGTGTACCTATATGGGAAAGGCTTCGGGAATAAACCCTGAGCATAAATCCGGAGATGGAGTCCGTAAGGCAGTTCGATGTTGTAAACCAGTGGTTCTCAACCGGTGGAGAATTCCCCCCCCCCCCCAAGGGGGAATTTTAAGGTTTCCAGGGGGGTGGGGGAATGAAGACCATTTCAAGATCGCGTTAATACAAGAACTGATTACTTGATATTGTTTTTCACTTCATACTTTACAGTTATGCATGTCTCATTCTTCTAAAATTCATTTTTTAAAGCAAGTAGACCCACAAATCATGTTTTATGTGGATGTCTAGACTTATTTTAGTATATTCTGTTAAATTTACCTTCCATTTTTACGTATACTGTGTAGGGGTGGGGGATTTTTAGATAGGAAATATGAAGAGGGGGGCAGGGGGGGGGGGAATGACGTTCTGAAAATACGGTGAAGGAGGGCACAGGCAAAAGTTTTGATAGGAGGGGGGGGATGACGTTCTGAAAATATGGTGAAGGGGGGCACGGGCCGAAAAAGGTTGAGAACCACTGTTGTAAACAATATAGTTCTGGCAACTCCTGATACGGCACCGATGCCAAGTTGCATTGGCTACTGCCTTTCCCTTGGTCAACATCGGTGACGTGGAGAGGGGGAACTTGCTACTGGGCAACAGCTGGTTCTCCGATTTCCATTGCCCAGGCTTGTGCCCTGAAGAGGTCACTTCAGCACCGCGTAAAGCGGTGACACAACACGGGAAGCAGCATTTACCGGTTATAAGTCTTAATGCTCGATTGGCGTAGAGCAAGGCACCAGGGGCTACTTCCGACGGTGGGAGAGATCATCGTATCTCACTAGACAGCTACCGCCCGCCTAAGCTGGGAATCCCCCATTCAATAAGGTGCTGTCTCGCCACGGTTCATCTGCTCCTGAGGGTGTGTGGAGCTTAGGGGAAAATCCTGACACCTAACAAGAAAAAAACAAAACAACCGGCCCTAAGGCTGGGAACATGGAACGTAAGAACCATGACCCCTGGCATCTCAGACGATCTAAATGAGATTGTGGATGCCCGCAAAACTGCAGTGATAAACAACTAACTACTCAGAATGGGGATAGATATTGCAAGACCCTGCAAGAGTCAATTTTGTTTACAGCAACCTATCACAATATCAGAATAGATAACAATTTAGGTCAATATCAGCCTATTAAAAGGGGTGTGAAACAGGGATGTGTAATGTCTCCAGATAATTTTTCCCTGTACAGTGAAATTTTTTTCAGAAATATAGAAGATATGGAAGGAATCATGATTGGGGGACGATACATCAATAACATTAGATATGCAAGATGATACAGTCTTGATTGCAGACAATGAACAGGACCTGCAAAATTTAGTAGATGCGGTTGTTGCACACAGTGAACAACTAGGGTTAGAACTCAATATTAAGAAGACACAGATTATGGTCGTCACTGGGAAAAAGGAAATACCACAATGTGATATACGAGTAAATGGGCATATTCTTAAGGAAGTGAATCGATACACTTATCTCGGCACAGTCATAACATCTGATGAGAGAGCCTTGAAGAGATTAGAACAAGAATTGCCATTGCGAAGGTTCCTTTTGCAAGATCAAAAACATACTGACCAATAAAGAGACATCAATTGAAACGAGAAAAAGAGAGTTGCAGTGCTACATAGAACCTATACTTTGTATGGATGTGAAGCGTGGACAATAACAGTCAAGCTTAAAAACAGCTGATGGCTGTGAAAATGTGGTTTCTTAGGAAAATGCAAAGAATACCATGGACAGACAGAAAAACCAATGAACAAGTCCTTCAAGAAACAAATGAAGATTGTAAACTGATTAGAGATATTAGAAGTAGACAGTCACAATTTTTTGGACGTGTTATGAGAAGAAATGAATTGGAGAACTTGGTGACAACTGGCAAGATCGAAGGGAAGAGACCAAGGGGAAGACCGAGAAGTAAATACCTGGATGGCTTGGCCACGTGGCATGGTCGAGACAGAAACACAGAGCTGATCCACGACTCTGGTGATCGAGTGAGATGGCAGAACATGACCGCCCACGCTTATCGGCATGGCGCATGATGGATGGATGGATCACAATAAGTAATTATTAATTATTTATAGGTTATTAAGCAGTATAAATAACTAATTATTGCAATTTTATTTTCCAGCTTTTACTAATTTGTTAAAAAGATTTTACAACTTGTTATTATAACACATATTCTTTATTATATATAAATGGCTTTAATTTAGAGACAAACCGACTACATTCTCACTATGATTTCTAATGAGATGTATGTAACTGCTTGCACTTTTTGACAATATTCTCGAAATTTGGAGAAAGTTTACATGTTGAAATTCGCATGACAGCATGCAAGTTGTAGTCAGACAATAAAGACCTATTCTTAGATTTGTTGGTCTTCAAGCAAGACAATGCTTGTTCGCAAATTTATGTTGATCCAAACAATGATACAAGTTTAGCTGCAAAGTTTTTAAAGTTGGGAAATGATTCTTGTGATAAAGATCCATTGAAATCCAGCAAACCATCTGACTTGAATTTCTCTTTAGGTCATAATCTGCTTGTAAGTCAAGCAGCTTCAACTGTACGTCCTCTGTGGCTGTATCAGCTTCTGCACTAAAAGGGGAACTGGGAATACTGAACTGCGGCTCTAAGTTCTTGAAATCTTGGAATCTCCATCCAAATTCTTCAATCAATGCATCTAATTGGGATTTGTACTTTTCAGTCATTTCACCAGAAATGGTTTCTTGTTTCAGCAAAGGGAAGTGACAAAATCTGTTTTCACTTGCTTGTCTGGAGAACAGTGAAGGTTTTGCCTGAAATGACTTTACATGTACATACAATTCATGTGCAAACACACCATTTCCCCGAAGTTTGACATTCAGTTCATTTAACATTCCCATAATTTCAATGGCAAACATAAAGCCTAACTTCCAGTCTTTATTGGCATTAGTATTAAAGTCCCATTCAATGCTCTTCATCTCTAGGAACATCACTATTTCTTCTCTGAGTTCCCACACTTGCCTCAACACCTTTCCGAGAATCAGCCATCGAACACTGGTGTGGTACAGGACATCAGAATGTTCAGTTTCCAAATCGTCAAGTAATGCCTTGAACTGTCTGTGATTAGGTCCTCTTGATCTGATGAGGTTGATGACACTGACAACTAAGTCAATAACATGCTTGATATTCAAAACAGTTTACACAGACTTTCCTAGTGAATCACACAGTGAAGTGGTAATAATGTGTGGGCTTGTAGCATGATGTCTTCAGACGTTCGCATCCCCAGTCCATTTTACCTTTCTCAATACTTAGTAGTTAACCACGTAAGCCCTCGTGATACCTTATCTAAAAATAGAATCGTAGATTCTAGATCGAGAGAGGGTAGATGAATGGTGGGGTCTCAATTTGATTGGGTAACCCTTGGGCTGGTAACGCTCCTTAATACATAATTAGCCCGCCAGTCGAAGCCTTGATTCCATCCCGTAAAGACGTGTTCAAGATGCAGTGGTAAAATTTGCCCAAAAGCATTCTTTAGGATGTGGTCATCTGCACTCCAGGTACCTAAATCATTTAATATGTTATGTGTAAACCTGATGAAGTGAGAGAGAGAGACGAATGGCCGAGTATTTTCTTGAGAAAATGTAAAAAGAAGACAGAACTTCGGTATACAGTGACTCTAAAACTGCCGCTCAAAACCTGTCATGTCTACCGCAGTGAAACATTCTTACCATGTCTATTGTCTGTCTGATTTGATGATTTGCATATGCTTATGACTGTAAACCACGCTCAATGCATATGGCAATACCTTTGTGCGCTCTGAACATTCGTTGAGTGCCTATCATGACCATTCTTAACCAAACTGTACCTTGCTCTTGAGAGTTACCTTTGGCAGCTTTGTTTCAGAATGTGTG
Organism: Cepaea nemoralis; assembly: GCA_014155875.1. NCBI lineage: Eukaryota > Metazoa > Mollusca > Gastropoda > Stylommatophora > Helicidae > Cepaea > Cepaea nemoralis. Next base: position 17,723 of record JACEFZ010027376.1, on the reverse strand, counting down.
ATGCTATATACTGCATGTAATTTCTCCCTTATAATGGCTGAGAATGTTTGAGTGAATGAGATGATAATTATATAATTAACTTCTCATAATTGTAAATGTAAAGACGCTTATTATATCCATGTTTGCAGGACTGCATTGCACTTTAGAAATTACAAAGTCCATGTAATGTCTAGTGACAGTATTACGATCAGGAAAATTGTCAAAAGCACTCATAAAGAGTTGCCTGGGATGCAGTTTCTCTTTGACGTTATGCACTGGTCCTTTGCAACAATAGTTTAGGTTTATATGAGCTACATTCCAATGAGGAGCAATATGTGGCATAACCTACAGTGTCTGTCAGCTGAATACATGGGAAGGCTCATGCTATTTGTCAGGGAAAATTCATGTTTTCTTTCATTATGTGTATTCCACATGTGAAGGCAATTCTGGTGCATGATTTCTGCCATACAATGCCTACTTCTTGGGGCTTAATCACACTGTCTGTTCTCATGGTACACCGGTCCCTGTGATCTACTCATTGTGGGAATTTACAAGATAATTGTGTGAAGCTGCCTCTGATTAGGAGTATGTGCCTATGACTTCACGGTTTTGGGGATGAACCTGGAGAAAGGATATCACCCCAAACCCCCAATTAAAATTGCACTTCATCATCAGTGAGAGGCGGGTGTTCGAATATCACACTCCTTTTTCCCCTCCCATTCCTCTCTGAATCTGTGATGGTACTGTATAACTGTGACAATGGTTCAATAGATGTAAAACATATGTTGTGTCTTTGTTTATTAACAGAGAATGAGGAAGATGGGGGAGGCCTTTCAATTACCAGGACAACTCCAGGGAAGTCCTGAGCTCTAGCTTCAACTCCAGCTGAAAAATAAAACTCCATAAAGTACCACATGAACAACAGGTTGCAAATGGTCAGCCTGAATCCACTAATTCTGGCCTATACAGATGGCACTGAAGAAAAGTCTTGATTAAAAGCCTAAAACAGGGATACTCTCCAATTTTGTAAAAGCCCCCAGGCTATATCTTCAAGATAAATTCAAGAAGAAACCTTAAGAGGAGAGATTACCTGGTCTTCAGCATGTCACTACTGGCTAAGAGTGGACATTAAAGGTGCACTTGGAGCAGACTATATCACAGCTTATTATTAATATTGGCTGATAGCTAAAGGAGCAGAAGTTAATACATAGAGCAAATTCTCAAAAATGGATTAGTGATAATTAAGTGTGGTGATTTAGTTACATCAGAACCTTTTGTGGGAGATAGACTGACAGAGAAGAATGATGGGACATAATAGTTTTTAGATCTTCATCTACTGAAAAGTAAAACTAATCCCAAACTATCAACTTTGCGAACAGTCTACTCACCCTTCGGAAGGACATGTTTGTCACTTGCTTCGGACTAGTCAAAGTGGGGAATGGCCTGAACTGGAAACACATTCTGGGGAAACTGAAAACTGAGACATTCCCAACACTTTCATTGGTGCTAAAAGATGGTACACGGATCAGTATAGCAGTGTCTCCCTATACTTGTGCCCGGCTATAGGTTTATCATGTGTTTTCCTCATTTGACGGTTGGAAAAGTGATAGCATGATTAAAGTGTTGTGGTGTAGGATATTTTGATGAAGTAGAGATGTGAAGGAGGAGGGTTTGTTTTAGATTGATGGTTCTGGGGGGGGGGGGTGTTGAGTGATGTGTTTGGGTTTTCATAGATAATGTCACTATAATTTGCATATAAACATATTTGAGATGTAAATTGTTGGCAGAATATGAGGCCTGAGTCTTCACTTGACCTCATCAGACATTAATAAAGTATTAGTTGTAGAAGAACAGTTTTGAGATATATGTTCCTGTGGTTGTCTTGTCCAACTGGTGTCAAGCATCTTCATGGTGACTGTTACTCTACTGTTGTGGTTGGTTACAGAGATTGTGAAAGTTCTGTGTGGTTGTTGTCAAGATCTTCTCATGTTGATGTCTTGTTCAACCAGTGTAAAATACAGTTGTTGTTATGTTCACTACAATGGTACAATTGTCAATGTGATCATTTGTCCAAGTGTCTTGTGTCACTTGAAATAATATTAAAGAGATCAAACATGAGGTTGGCGACCAGAGCACAGTCAGCTGGAAGATGAGAGAACTGCTTTCATTGGTTACTGTGGCTAACTGCCAAGATCTCTATATATGGCCTAGAAGAGAAATCATCTATAAATAATTCTGTGTAGAACTTAACTTAGGTCTAATTTCTCACAGTGGGGGTACTCGATGAGCCAAAATTCTGAATGGTTTCTCTACAAGGGTTATGCGAGAATCAATATCAATACCTCTAGACAACACTTGCTGTTACTAACCTGTATCTTTTATAGAGAGATATACTTTATAGAACTTCACTCATTGGAACTTCTGTAATTCTCTATAAACCCACAAAAAACCTCACAGGGCCGGATTTTCTGCTTTAATCTTATCACTTATCAACTTTACCAGAGCTATTTTTTCCAGTCAAAGCACGAGCTCCGTCAGTTGTACAACTTGCCGTCTTGTTCCAAACCAACCCAGTTCTTTCAATACAGTTAGTAACAACATTGAATATATCATGGCCTATGGTTGTGTCTTTGAGTGACTCAACACTCAGTAACTCTTCAATGAGTTTGAAAGAATTGTTTATTCCACGTATAAATATCAATAATTGGGCAGTATCATGTACTTCGGTACTCTCATCCAATGCAAGAGAGTACCACAAAATAGTTTTCTTGCATATTGAAGTTTATGCATCAAATTGTCACTTATCTTGTCAACACGTCTGACCACAGTTCTCCTTGAGAAAGTAATGTTGTCAAATCTGTTTCGTTTTTGTTTTGTTTTGTTTGTTTGTTCTGGACACATAATGTTTGCTGCATCTAGCAAACATTCCTTGATGAACTCGCCATCAGAAAATGGCTTGTTCTGTTTTACAATTCTGTATGACAGCACAAGACTAGCTTCAGTTGCAGCATCTTGAATTGAAGACTGTTTAGTGAAAAAAGTGTGCTGTTTCTCCAAATTTTTCACCAACTCCAGGCATTTCCTTTCCCTCTCTTCGGTTGTAAAATTGTATCCGAAATCGGAATGTTTTGTTTAATAGTGTCTTTTTAAAGTGTACTCCTTTAAGACAGCCACTGACTCACGAGATAACAATGACACTGATATGCTACCAACTTTTATAAAACAGTACTTAGTTGCCCATTCATCATTAAAAAGACGGCTTTCATCTTCAATCTTACGTTTGTTATTGATACTCATTGTTTTAATAAAATTCGAAGTTAGAATTGCACAAAACTTTAAAACGGAAATGAAACAAAACCTACTTCCGGCTGTGTGTGAAAATAAAATATTAAGAAAACAAGTAGTAAACTCAGAATAAATTTCAGAAATATATCAAGACTACTACAACAAATAAATTAATTTGAACATTGTAAATGTGGAAATAATTTATAACAGCGAAAATATTTTAAACTTAATATTTTCTTGCAAAATACATTATTTATTCACCGGAGAAATATATGTTTTTCATAAAATCATCCTTATTATATTTTTACATTTTGATAAATATTTCTCCGTATGAAAATCGATAAATTCGCATTTTAGCAATACATGGTTCCAAATGTTGCTGTATGTAGCCGGGGCGGGGTTGGGGTGAACGCCCAACCTTGCATAAATACCCCAATAGCTCGTGCATTCATCACCTATGCAGCAAAAGTTTAACTCCTGGCCTTCTCGCGGCGGAACTGTTTTAACAGAAGAAAGGGCGGCGGCGAGTCACTGGCGCCGAGAAATAACCAGAACGCTCTAGATGTGTATGCACGCACATGCATCCGCAGATTTGTGTGTGCGTGTCTACACACCTAAACTCGAGTAAGACCACATTCTGCTCTAGCAAAGGAAAGGTGCTGAAGACGGAGGCAACCAGCGGGGAGGCGCACCACAGAAATCAGGATGCCACGCAATCACGCGTAATGAAATATGTCGACTACTGCTAAATTTTATGGTGCTCGCTCTGCTTTGGACCCCCAGGCAGGTGCAGTACCGGGCCCTATGCCTCGAAAGGGTCCAACCACAGCTACTGGAGGTCCTTCTCAGATGTCTTGTGGAGCCAGGGGACCTGAGAATAGAGCGTCTGGCCATACCAAACAAAGACTAAAACTAATGCACTGGAATTCGGAGGGAGTCAGCAAAAAAAATTTAAAAAAAAAAAAATAGAACTAGAAAACATCTTGGACCAAGAAAAGGTAAGCGTATGTTGTTTGCAAGAAACTCACCTCAACGAAAACGAAATGATGTCTGGGAAATTGCCAGTACTAAGGACACTACTTTCTGAACTTAGCAGTCAGCATACGGTCACCATACAGTGGATACCATCCCACTGTGGAGTACCCGGAAACGACAGAACTGATCGATTGGCTAAGAAAGGAGCAAAAGAAGAACAGCCTGATGTGCCCGTTACATACTACCAAAAGAAAAGAATGATCAAATCTGTCAGAAGGCCAGCAAAACCTGCTCAAGACGACTACCACGTTATGGACAGACCAGAACAAGTCATTATGCTGCGCCTCAGAACAGGACACAATAGATTAAGCTACAACATGTATACAAGATTCAAGATTGGTGAATCAGCCATATGCACATGTGGATTGGCGTCGCAGCCAGCAGAGCACATACTCAAAGACTGCCCAAAGTACAATATGTCTAGGCAACCCACCTTCTGGCCTAGAGAGACGACAGTGGAAGATAAACTCTATGGACTGCTGAGTGAACTAAAAAGGACAGTTAAATTAATATAAGAGGCCTCATTGCAGTTATAGACATCTTTAGGCGAACGAAAGAAGAAGAGAAGCATTACATTACGAAGGTCAAGGACTGTTAATAAAAATAGATAATTAGAAAGAAATGTTATCAAAAATGTTGAAACAATCATAATGGTACATGAAATTCTGTAAAATTCAACAAAATAACTTAAAAACGAAGTAAAAATCTTTATTTCTAAATGCCCTCGCGGGCCGCATAAAATCAGTTGCCGGGCCGCATGTGGCCCGCGAGCCGTAGTTTTCCCACCCCTGTTCTAAACTATATAATCAGTGCAGACTAGGACTGTGGTAGACTAGCTTCAAATGTGCTGGCTTGCTCACAGACTGGCACCAGCTTCATGCCCAGTGTTCTTGGTATTTCTCAACTTGTGAGGCTTTGTTGTCCCCACACAATTTTCATCTTGAGTTATTTTCTAGCAACGCGTGTTCTAGGAAGGTCGTGGCTGACGGTGTAACATGAAATAAACGCCCTGTTTTCAGTGTCAATTTGGTATATTATGTATGATCTGCATTCCTTGGTGTTCTAGATCAACACCGCTGATGATATTCTTCCTTGACACTGTGTCAAGTCCATCCATCATAATCTGTCTCTGCTGCCTCTGCCACGTCTCCCGCGGATGTTTCGGGTCGTCAGGTTTTCCAATGTTCTCTTTTCATTTAAGACCAAATCGTGTTTGTCTCTTTTGTATAGTTGTATATAATGTTCTACTCTCATTAGTCGCTTTCTAGCAATCGTTATTAGCTGCTCCGGGAGTCCAAGGTATTAGCAAACATTCATCTCGGAAACAACACCTGTGCTTTTCCTAATTTGTTCACTCACGTTTCATGAATCGCTGCCATACAGTAAAACAGGTTGTATATACAATTTCAGGACTCCCTTTCCTACTTTCACAGATAGAGATTTATTGCATCAGATAATTTTCATTTTCTGAAAAGTAACGAGCAAACAAATATTGCATCAATCAACTTCCCTCCATCAAAAGCTGTACGGGAATGTCCCAATCTGAAACCAAACTACTTCATTTATGGCAGTCAATGACGTGGGAGTTCGAGTGCCACGGGGAAGACGAGGAGCTCTAACGATCACCATGCTCAATATTATGTAATTAGCAGATACGTTACTAAACATTCTCTGATGTGGCCAGGTCAACCCAGGAACTGTACAAGTTGAACTGAAGTGATGTTGCTTTCACGACGTTTCCTTGTCTACTGTTTGCCATTTTATAATAATATAATTGTAACATTAATTGTGGAACATTATTAGCACGTAAAACTGATGATGAGATAAGAAAGAATACGAAGGCTATAGCACCAATCAACAATATAAAACAGCTTCTCACATCTAAACACAGTTACAAATAAGGGTGATCAAATGTTACATTTAATTTAATCTGTATGGTGCAGATACTTGAGCAATGAATGAACAATGTGGCTAAAGATGTATACATTTGGTTATATAGAAGATTCTGAGGAATACAATGGCGGGAAAAGAAAAGACGGTAGCAAAACTCTGGTGCAAGATACGCTACAGAATTAGATCAAAGTCAGACAATTCTGGTACTTTGACCATGTAAACAGACATCGCTTATACTTAAAGGGTGCACAACAAACAAAGAGAGGCTAATTCTGCAGGAAGATAGAGGCTGATTCTGCAGGTAAAGAGAGGAGGGTCTGGACGACAGTCAACCCGGAAGTGAAAGAGTAAGGGGGATGTCCAGCCAGGCTGCTACTGGTATCATAAGCATGAAAACGTTCGCTGGCTACTGAAGTAGGAGAGAGCACCTATGGTAATGTCCCGAGTACACTGATGTTGATTCTAGATTTCATATTTCTTACTAAAGCAGTTGTTGGAGGCAGAAATGGAGGGCGTCGTGTATGAAGACGACAAGGTTAAATGTGGGTGGACAACATCAAGAGTTAGAGTGGAAGAATTTTATATGAATGCATTGTGAGGACATAGGTGAGAGAGAGAGAGAGAGAGAGAGAGAGAGAGAGAGAGAGAGAGAGAGAGAGAGAGAGAGAGAGAGAGAGAGAGAGATGGCTACTCATTACAGCTGAGCTTCAATGCGGAGAAGACACTTGATGATGATGACGACGATGATGATGATGATGATGATGATGATGATGATGATGATGATGATGATGATGATGATGATGAGGGCCACTGAATACAAAGCAGCACACAAGCTGGCAAAATACAGTAATTACTTGAGTAAAATGTTTGACATCATAACGCATGTATACTAGAGTTCCTGTTTTGATAGCAGGGATTCAAACTCCTTCTTCCACCGAGGTACCAGCTGATCCCAGATGATGTGTCGATCGCCATACAAGTTCTGACGGACAGATGGCTGTAGTGAAAAACTCAGGTAGTTCTTGCTTGTCTCATCATATGGAGGCCAAATTATGTCTTTATTCGTTCTGAGGTAATCATTTGGATTTCTGAAAATATAAATTACTTGATTAAACACATAATTAATTAATGAGAAAAATTGACTGTCATATAAAGCTCATGTGTTTGAAAATAAGTAAAGGCAATGAATTCACATGTCTTTGGATATTATAAGCAGTTAAGTACTCTAGTACACGCCTTGGGGTTATCTTGTATCTGCTGCTTGCCCCATATTTTATAGACACATTGGTACTCGAGGGATGAATGTCACGCGGCATCCTCAACTTTCCAAGACGTTTCCTGGTAATCAGTTTAGGCTGGGTTGACCGTGGGGCTCGGGTCCGAACCCATGACCGCAAGGAAGAGAGAAGCAAGAATGTTGTGACCACAAGCAAGAGAGACGCAAGAATTATGTGACCACAAGCAAGAGAGAAGACAGAATTATGTGACCACAAGCCAGAGAGAAGACAGAATTATGTGATCACAAGCAAGAGAGAAGCAAGAATGTTGTGACCACAAGTCAGAGAGTAGACAGAATTATGTGACCATAAGCCAGAGAGAAGACAGAATTATGTGATCACAAGCAAGAGAGAAGCAAGAATGTTGTGACCACAAGTCAGAGAGAAGACAGAATTATGTGACCAAAAGCCAGAGAGAAGACAGAATTATGTGACCACAAGCCAGAGAGAAGACAGAATTATGTGATCACAAGCAAGAGAGAAGCAAGAATGTTGTGACCACAAGCAAGAGAGAAGCAAGAATGTTGTGACCACAAGCAAGAGAGAAGCAAGAATGTTGTGACCACAAGCAAGAGAGAAGCAAAAATTATGTGACCACAAGCAAGAGAGAAGCAAAAATTATGTGACCACAAGCAAGAGAGAAGGAAGAATTATGTGACCACAAACAAGAGAGAAGCAAGAATGTTGTGACCACAAGCAACAGAGATGCAAAAATGTTGTGACCACAATCAAGAGAGATGCAAAAATGTTGTGACCACAAGCAAGAGAGATGCAAAAATGTTGTGACCACAAGCAAGAGAGAAGCAAGAATACTGTGACCACAAGCAAGAGGCAAGCAAGAATTCTGTGAGCACAAGAAGAATTATGTGACTACAAGCAAGAGGTAAGCAAGAAGTCCCTGGCCAAAAGCAAAAGGCAACAAAAAGTATGTGACCAAATGAATGTTCCAGTCTGGGATAGAAACGATGACACTCGTACAATGCAAATTGTAGGGACACTTTAGTCCACTCAGTCACAATGAAGTAAACTAGCTACGTTTTCGTAAATTTCCCGTCTGCTTCTTTTTGCTCTCTCTCTCTCTCTCTCTCTCTCTCTCTCTCTCTCTCTCTCTCTCTGTCTCTCTCGCTCTCTCTCTCTCTCTGTCTGTGTGTGTGTGCGTGCGTGCGTACGTGCGTGTGTGTGTGCGTGTGTGTGTGTGTGTATGTGTGTGTGTGCGTGCATGTGTGTGTGTGCGTCCGTTTTTTTTTCTCCTGTTTTCAAAGTTTGAATTCATAAATATGTGCACGACCATCACTGATCAGCTCTTCTACTTCTTCCGGTCATTTGATTTCAGAAGATTAAGGAGGAAATGGAGGAGGAGATAATGTGGAAGGAGATGGATAATGAGGGAAAGGAGAAGTATTTTTTGTTTGTAAAGAAATCTAACTCTCAGTTATAATAAGTGGTTTTACGAACAAAATTAACAGAATTAATGCAACAAATGGATGGCTATTCAAATACTTACCCTGTCTTTACAAACGTTGCGACCAGCTCAATAAAGGCAGATCTCAGACGTAGGTCATCCTCAGAAAAGTCTCCGTCAATCTCAAGAAAGTAAACGCTCTCGAGAAACTTCTTTGGGTCTAAATCAAACAGGTAGACGAGATCCATGGCGTGAACTGTGTACTGATTTGGGAAGTACTTTGGAACAGGATCAAAGGATAAAAAATAAATGTTCTTTTGCGCAGATTGTGCCCCTGGCGATGAACGTCTTGCAAACGTATTCAGGAAATAGTTACTGCGTTGAAGATAGAAGTAGTCGGTGTTCAGTGCTATAATAGCTTTCTCCAGGTCTTCATAGGATCGCAAGTACTCGAACAGCAGCGACTCTGTCACATATTTAGGTAAGTGCAGTAGTTGGGAAATGTCCTGAACGCTCGTTTCTAGCGACGTGATATTGAGTTTTCCAAACTGGGAATTGATACGAATGTACCCGTCGTGTTTTGTGATGCTGACAATATAATCTCTGTTGAAGAACCCCACAGTGTCTAGATACTCCGGGTCATTTACCAGCTCCGGAATAGGTCTGGGTAAAAGTGCATCCCCTGAAGATGGAAGTTTAACCATAATTGCAGATGTGAATGCCATTTCAAATTTGTCAGCAGGTTGCTGTTGTAGGCAAGAAATTATGTTATCCACATTTTCACAGCCAACGACTTTCTGCGCCATATCCAGTAGGTCACGTGATTGTTGTGGTGGCGTTGGGAAAGAAAACGCCGTGCCACTCATTACGATTGCCTGTGAATGAGATATTATATAACATAGTGTTAGGTTTGCCTCCCAATGATGGCTGACGCGTCCGGAGAAATGTCGGCTATATGTCTTCACGGTGACTTGTCAAGGACAATGTCAAAGACCATTGGAATCGCATGCAGTGTTGAATGTGTCTGTATATCCTAAACTTGAATAGACAAATTTATGTTCCGTAACATAACCTATAACGTCGCTCGACAGAACATTATACAGCACAATATATGATACACTTATACTATCTCTGCACGGCCTTGAAAAGACCTTGGAAATAGAACATTATCTCTTTCGAACTAAGAGTCCTATAACATGCCAATATGTCTTATTCATCAATGTCTTTGACGTGTTGCTTCAGATTTGGGAAAAGAAAAAGTATGTTGAAGCAAAATCTGAAGAATAGGGTGGGCGTGGACAAATCTCAATATTAATATCCTTAGATATTGTCAGAGGGCACGTTGTCTTGAAACAAAGAAAGAATGTGAATGCATGCTATTCTTTGTTGTTGTTGTTGATTTGTTTTCCCCATTGTTTTCTAGTTTAGCAAGAAGATAAGCCTTGTACTGGCCATTACACCAACAATTGTTGTACTGAGAGCAAAGTACAAAGATAACTAATTTATTTCTGTCAAACGCTATTTCATTTATATATATATTATATATATATATATATATATATATATATATATATATATATATATATATATATATATATATATATATATATACCGGCTTCTTGGCGACGGGTTTCAGACGCAGTTCGTAATCCCGCATACCCGCATTCGAAACATAGCTGTGGACAGACCGTCTTACGTTGGTTTTTTACGAAATGATATGGGTGCCGGTCGTTCAGAAAGCAATGGCAAGCTACTGAACGTAAACTTGTCAAGAGATCACAACATCAAAAATTGCTGGTGTTGACTGCGGCGTCCTGTAAAGGATATGCAACTAACTTATATATATATATATATATATATATATATATATATATATATATATATATATATATATATATACACACACATACATACTCGAGGCTTATGTATCTGTTTCGTAACAAAATAGTTTTTACAAAGGTGGGGATGTTAACCCCACGCTTCAACCCCCAACTCTAGAGAAAGTTGTAAAGAAGGTAAAGGAGGAATGTGATATTGGAGGAACATCCAAGCTGCTTGGTTATGCAGATGATATATATATATATATTATAGGCGAAAAGGAACAAAAGACATAGGAAATATTGACTCACTTAAAGAAAAAGCCCAACAGATGGGGCTGGTTATCAACCAAGATAAGACAAAATATATAGTAATTTCAAGAGAAGGAATGGCTAAAAACTCTGGCCACATACAAATAGATAATATGACCATTAAAAGAACGGAAACATTCAAATACCTGGGTACAATCTTCAACTGCTCCAACATCATAAGGGAAGAAATACAAACTAGAATCAATTCTGGAAATAAGATATACTATGCACTACAACATCTACTAAAATCAAATGCGCTATCTTGTAACACCAAAATCACAATATACAAAACACTGATCAGACCAGTTGTGCTGTATGGCTCTGAAACCTGGAGTACAACGAAAGGAGACGAAGCCTTGTTACAAACCTTAGAGAACAAAGTTTTAAGACGCATCTTTGGACCCATTAGGGATACACAATGTGGAGAGTGGAAAAGAAGAAGTGTGTGAGGGGTGCGTGCGTGTGTGTGTGATTGTGTGTGTGTGTGATTGTGTGTGTGTGTGTGTGTGTGCGTGCGTGCGTGCGCGTGTGTGTGTGTGTGTGTGTGTGTGTGTGTGTGTGTGTGTGTGTGTGTGTGTGAAACTTAAAAGGATACGCATGTGTATAGTGTATTAAAATTCATGTTGCATTGGTAAAGAATACCGTGGGCAGATAGAAAACCAAGTACTACAGGAGACAAATGAAAATTGTAAATTGATTAGAGAAGTTAGACGTAGACAGTCAAAATTGTCTGGACGTGTTAAGAGACGAAATGGACTGGAGAACTTGGTGACAACTGGCAAGATCGAAGGGAACAGACCAAGAAGAAGACCGAGAGGAAAATACCTGGATGGCTTGGCCACATGGCATGGACGAGACAGGAAGACTGAGCTGATCCATGACTCTGGCGTCGAGTGAAATGGCGAGTCATGACCGCCCACTCTTTCCGGCATGGCACATGATTGATTGATTGATTGATTGGTAAAGTGTCTTACCTTGTTAAACAGATCCCTTGTTAACGGTGAGATACTCAAGATGGAGACACTGAGAGCCCCCGCGGACTCTCCAGAGATAGTGACATCATTTGGATCTCCACCAAAAGCGGCAATGTTTTCTTGCACCCACTTCAAGGCAAGGACCTGATCATGGAATGCTTGGTTGCCGGGAAGCAATATGGGGTCTCCCCTGAGAAACCCCAGCCACCCCAGCCGGTAGTTGAGGGTTACCACCAACACATCACCCTGGGCGGGAGAAGAAAACCGACTTTAACTGACATGACATGACGTCAGAGTTTCATACAAATACAAGTATAACTGCCTGTAAACTATCACAAAGTTCAATAGACAGAAGGGACCGAATTAGTAACCATATTAGCAACATAACCAAATTTAAGCGGTGAATCTATGCGGTGAAGCAGTGAGAGACAACAACCTAAAACGGTTCAGACATCTTCAAAGAAAGAAGTTCCGTCAACTTTTGCCTTGGGTCAGCAGCCGAGAAAACTGGATAAAGCGACAAAGGAAGGCCATACATTGTATAAATAAGTCTTATCAAGGGTATAGATGAGGGTATACTCGTATAAAAACAGATACTTAAAACAGTTAGGTCTCGTATGCAGCTAATAAGAAGATAGAAGAAAGAACATTACACTGCCTGCAGCTGTTAGCTTCTACAGTGGACCACAGGGTCTCCACAGTTATATATATATATATAAATGGCTTAGAGGCAGTCAACGTTGTTTCACAATCCCGACGCACCAGGTTCGAAGTTAACAGCAGGCATTCGGGGTCAGATCGCTGTGTGTTGATTTTCACAATGCTATGAGCGTCGGCCATTCAAAAAGTAATTTCAGTATAGTAAACTTAAAATCGCCTGAAAATACCAAACAGCCAATACATGCTGGGATTCTTCTTCTTCTTCTTCCGGAGTGTTTTTTCAGATGTGATTGCGGTGTGTCTCGTTAGGCACCCTTGGGTCGAAACCCTTAGGCCAACACATCCGACTTTTAGCGTGCAATTTTGACCAGGTTAGCATTCATGGGAGACTCTCACTTTTGTGGTACCATCCACATCCCAGCTGGTCAAGTTGGAACAGTCGAAGACTTCACGGTCATCCCTCAAATGAAGGCAGGGACAGTCCATGGCATTTTCCGCCATCCTGGATGGCTTCCATAATTGCAGAGCCGATACATAGCGCCCTGGTGTTGGGCTCACCGAGGAAATCACGTCACGTCCTGCTCATGGCTGCTTTAAATCATCACTTCAATATATTGGGCATTTCGTTCGCTCCGATCCGTTCCCGCACAAACCAGACAGGTCTGCAGACGGTATCCACTCAGCGAGTTTACGATTCGGACATGTGCTTGTCGTTGTACCCGTAAGAGCTGTTCCAGGCACGACGGATATTCGGAAAACTACTTAGTCAGAGCTATTCCGAACAAGAGCGGCATTCGGAAACTAGGTAGTCAGCGCCGTTCCTAGCACGAGAGACATTCGGACGAGACATTTCACTCGGACGTAAATGCGTAGTGCCAATTTTTATTTTGCCACCCGTAGGACGGCACTTCCGACTTCGGCGGGCATTTTTAATGAGGTTAGCTTTCCTCGGGTTTCGAGGCACGTTAGACTTATTGTTGTGATATCGCCCACATCTCACCTGGTCAAGATAGAACGGTCAAAGACATCACGGTCAACCCTGAAGGGAAGACAGGGGCAAACCATGGGTATTCCCCGCTATCCAAGGGGGCTTCCATTTTTGCAGAGAAGGCACATACTGCTCTGAGACTGGGCTCACCCGAGGAAGTACACGTCCTGCTCATGGCTGCTTTGATTCCTCACTTCTATGTATTGGGCATTTCGCATGCCACTGGTCGCTCAAGCACATACCAGGAACGCTCAGACTTCGGGCGACATCCACTCGGTAAGCTTTTGCTTTGGACTTCGGACCACGCAATAGGTTCGCTAGCCGTACGTTCCATTTCGTGTTATTGAGACGTTTTTCCACTTGTGTCTACACTCTCTATGAGTTAGATACAGACAGTTTTCGTAATCATTTCATTCGACTGGGGCACCTCTTCTACCTTTTAATACTCGCTCACGAGGTAGGCTACATGTGCTGCCAGCTCAGCACCTTACCTCCGTACAGCAGTGAACGAGAAACGGCCAGGCCCTCTCATCCGGGGACCCCTCATATCCCCCAGCTGAGAGCTTCGGACAAGTATCTGAACTGGGCATGTAGCGTGCTCATGAATCTCACCTCCATTTTTCGGTAGGTGGGTATCGGCCCGGCTCTCACATCCGAGGGTTTATGGCTTAGAGGCGTTCAGCCTCAACCCTCGACAGAGAGCCTTAGAGTATGTGTCCGGACCAAGAACTTCTGCCTTCGTGCGCCTGATTTAACTTTTTGACTGCTATCCTCAGTCTACCTGCAGAGCAGCAGATTGTGTCTCGCTTAGTCTGGCCCCTATCCCATAAGATGTCCGATATGTAGTTTTCATCCATCGACAAGCACATGGGGTCAATGAGACACGCAAGCTCCCCTACCACGGCAAGGTGGAGACACATCGGGGGAGCATGCTGGGATTGATTGTGACGTCCTGTAATGGACACGCAACTAACTAACACCTTATACACAAACTATAATACAAATAAGTGAATGCATTAAAATAATGTACATAGTATATGCACACAATATAACACACTTAACATCATTCATATAATATCAGTCGCATAAAATATTAGTTGCATGTCTTACAGGACGTAGCAATCAACCCCAGTATTTTTTGGCTGTTCGTGATTCCCGAGCATGTTTTACGTTCTGTAGTTTGCTATTGCTTTCTGAACAACCGGGACCCATACCATTTCATAAAAAAACCAACACTGCTGTGTTTCGAACGTTGGTGTACGGGGTTACGAGCCGCGCCTGCAGCATCTTCGCCACGGAGCCGACTGGTCGCATAGTATAACACATATAACATAAAACATACAATATAATACGCAAACACTGATACACATGATGTGGTGCGCATAATTTTCTTCGTAGCACCTTCAGACAATACACGTAATACACAACACTTATACGCATATAAGTCACACATCTTATATATAAAAGGCAATCTCCGTCCATCTGTATGTATGTATGTATGTATGTATGTATGTATGTATGTATGTATGTATGTATGTATGTATGTATGTATGTATGTATGTATGTATGTATGTATGTATGTATGTATGTATGTATGTATG